>JARQOD010005560.1:0-47347 GCA_033576555.1 Oophaga sylvatica
ACTGTCTGCAGACTTTCTCAAAGGCCCGCAGAAAAGTTCCAAGTCCCCCCGCCCTTTCCCAGCACGGGAAAGTCTCCGGCCGGGCTTGGGACTCTGAGGCACTGGCCACTGCTCTGGGCTGTGGAGGGCATTGCCCCTCGCTGGACCATCTCCGCTCAGGGGCTCTCTGCGCTTGGGCTTCCCGCCGGCTCGGGCTCTCTCACCCTCCCCTCGGCTCTCTCAGCCTCTCGCTGGGCTTGGCGCTCGGCTCGGGCCCCCCTGCTGGTTTGGGGCTGAATCAGCTTCAGGCGCTCCCCCCCCCGGGTCGTGGGTGGGAGTTCCTCCAGGGCCGCCTGCAGGTAAGGGCCAACCCGCCCTGGGTGTAAGCCTGCAGGGTTTTTGGGCTCTGCGCGCCCCACCTTGGCTTGGGCCGGCTTCTGTCCCTCCTCGCTCTCAGCGTGGTCCGTGACATCAGGACCTTGATCAGTTGAGCTTTGTTTGGCCCATGGGGTCAAGGCCTCGGGAAATGCATATTCCAGCAAGAGTGCCCTTTTCTGCAGTTTGTACCAACTTCTCCTATTGAGCCATGTTTACCAAATAAAAGATAGGAAAAAAAAACAAAAGAAGGGAGGGGTAACCGCAGTACACACAATTGTCTCAGGACTAATAAACACTGATCTGTTGTCCCAAAACTTTAGTTTGCAGGGTCCCTGAAGAACCGTGCAAGTTTTTTAGTGAATGGAATGATTGCTCAAACCAATCACTAATGCTCTATGATCCCACCGCTCTGCCACCAATATGTGATGAAACGGTGCACACACCGATGGCTCTCCCCGTCCGACCCGGTAAACTGCAGGGATTTATAATTATCCCAATTCCACTTAGGAACTTGCAGCTCTCTGGCGCCCCCCTTACCCTCAGGTCAGTCAGGGAACTGCACCTAGGATAATCAGTCGCCAGACGGGTCACTTGGATGTGTGCTGGCTATTGGGCACGCTGCAGTGAGGGAATTATAATTACTCCGAGCCGCAGCCGGGTAATACACTTATAATACCCGCTCCGTCACTGCCAACGCCACCCCATAGGTCAACACTTTACACCCTTCTTTTAAGCTGCCACCAGCTACGGTTTTTCTTACTGAACAATTTATCAAGAGGGTCCGTAGCAACCCCAAAACAGTAGCGTAGTACTTCAGGCACGTGCAAATTCGTTTATAGAGCAGGAGAAACAAACTAATAAATTTATAGGTTTATTCCTTAAAAAAAAGGCAGTGCTTATACAATATAAAAAAAGATGGAACAAACTGAGACAATATAGTTATGTACAATACAGTTACAAAATAAACGGTATTAAGAATGAAAGACTCACATGATAGTTAGATCATTTACAGGCAAGCCAGGCTGGGGGGAAGGAGCCACACGTCATAGTTCATTTGCAGATCTCTAAAGGTATGCCACACTAAACAGCGTCGCTAACGAGATCGCTAAAATACGTCACTATTTAGCGATCTCGTTCGTGACGCTAACGTGTGTGGCATGTAGCAACACGTGGCCCCTGCTGTGATCTCGCTGATCGTTCACTAGAGTTCTGGACCGTATTTTGATCGTTGGCGTCCCGCTGGTGAGCCTATATCGCTGTGTCTGGCACCTTTTGTGAGCGATGTGCGCTGTTTTTTTACATCGCAATGACCGTTAAAGTTGTTAATGAGATCGCTAACCGCTTATGCGTCGTTAACGAGATCACTAAGTGTGGCAGCTACTAGCGACATTAAAACTATCCACAAAACGATCTCATTAGCTTGCGTCGTTATTGAGATCGCTAACGAGATCACTAAGTGTGGCAGTACCTTTAGTCAGGGCCTCACAGCAGGGACTGAGAAAGGGGGCTCACTGCCAGACTTATACCTGGGGCTGCTGACCTCACGAAAAGGGGAGGGTTTTTCTGGCCACCTCCCAGGGACAGAAGTGTATGATTTGAGCTCTGAAAATCATAAGGACCATAACTCGTCCTGTGAGCCTAGCAGAATAACAGCAGACCTATCAATGATCTTACTTTAAAATGACAGTTCAAATGAGTCCAAACTTGGCTGAGCTAGTCCATGGGGAATCCGAGAATTCCATTTCTCGGGTTCTGTTGGAGTTACGGGTTCACCAATACCACGGGAACGATGCCTGTCAAGTCTCCAAAATGGCTGCTATAGGAAGAAAGCACATGTGCAGACAATGGAGGACCCCTGCGGTGAAGCGGCAAAAATTCCAGCACTGGTAGCTCAGGTTACACTGAGCTTGACTGCAGGATGGGAGGGGGACTTTGCCCTGTGCTTGCAAACGGTGGGGGTTGTAGTACTATGGGGAACATTCTGGAAACAGCACAAGAAATGAAGCTAGCAGTATCATCACAGTGTGCAAAGCAGTCATCAAAGCAAAAAGGGGAAGAACCTAGAATATAAGACATAATTTCAGTTGTTTCACACTTTCTTGTTAAGTGTAATGTATAATTCCACATGTGATAATTCATAGTTTTGATGCCTTCAGTGTGAATGTACAGTTTTCATAGTCATGAAAATACAGAAAAGTCTTTAAATGATAAGGTGTGTCCAAACTTTTGGTCTGTACTGTGTATATACATATATATATATATATATATATATATATATATATACTGTATATATCCCCAGCCTGGACGGTGATATATATTCCCCCTCACTGGGAGCACCTCAATAACTCGTACCTGTAAGGGAAGCCTTTCTGGTGACTATTTGCCCTCGTTGAAAGTTCCCTGACTGATCTGGGCAAGTGGTGGCGCCAGAGAGCCGATTCCTGCTGGGTCCTTCTCTCCTCTCCCCCGAGGAGAGCAAAGTCGACACCCCTCTTCCCCTGTGAAATCCGTCACATGGCGCATGTGGGCTCATCTGGAAAATTAGACATGATGATGATACTGGACAAGGCGTCACAGCCGGGGCCCATGGTCATCTGGGAAGTTGTACACCATGATGATACTGATCAGGAGCCACAGCCGGGGTCCGTTGGGTCATTGGGAATTTGGACACTGATGATACTGGACAGGCGTCACAGCCGGGGTCCATGGGTCATCTGGGAAGTTGTATGCCGTGATGATACTGATCAGGCACCACAGCCAGGGCACGTGGGGTCATTGGGGAAATTGGACTCCATAATGATACTGGACAGGCTACTGAGATGTTATGCCAGCAATCCTCCAAGAGTCTTCTGAGAATAATAATTTTATTTCTATAGCGCCAACATATTCCGCAGCGCTGTACATTATAGAGGGGACTTGTACAGACAATAAACATTACAGCAAAACAATAAACAGATCAACAGATACCAAGAGGAATGAGGGTCCTGCTGCTCCCAGCTACAATCTATGAGGAAAAGGGAGACACGGAAGGTGGATGGTAACAATGGCTTTCACTGTTCGGACCAGCCATAGTGTAAGAATCGGGTGTTCCTGTAATGCTGCATGAACCGGTTATCAGCCTAAGTATGTAACAGTACAGACACAGAGGACTATTAAATGCATAAAGCGGGTGAGAACACAATACGAGGTACCTGATTATGGTAGAAATTTTGAATGAGCCACACAGGGATATTAGGTTATGGCGGAGGCAATAGGTCAGTCTGAGGAAATGTGTTTTTAGTACACGCTTAAAACTGTGGGATTGGGGATTAATCGTATTAACCTGGGTAGTGCATTCCAAAGAATTGGCGCAGCACATGAAAAGTCTTGGAGACTGGAGTGGGAGGTTCTGATTATTGAGGATGCTAACCTCAGGTCATTAGCAGAATGGAGGGCACGGGTAGGGTGGTAGGCTGAGACAAGGGAGGAGATGTAGGGTGGTGCTGAGCCATCGAGTGCTTTGTGGGTGAGGTAGTAAGTTTGTACTGGATTCTGTAGTAGATGGGTAACCAGTGTAATGACTGGCACAAGGTAGAGGCATCGGTGTAACGATTGGTGAGGAATATGATCCTCGCTGCAGCATTCAGGATGGATTGGAGAGGGGGTAGTTTGGTAAGAGGGAGACCGATTAGTAGAGAGTTACAATAGTCCAGACCAGAATGAATAAGAGAAACAGGAAAGTTTTTGCAGAGTCGAAAGTAAGAAAAGGTTGAATTCTAGAGATGTTTTGTGGTGGAGATAACAAGAGCGAGCCTGTGATCGGATGTGGGGGGTGAATGAAAGCTCGGAATCAAGTATGACCCCAAGACAGCGGGCATGTTGCTGGGATAATGGTGGAACCGCACACGGAGATGGCAATGTCAGGCAAGGGTAGGTTATTAGAGGGAGGAAACACAAGGAGTTCAGTTTTTGACAGTTCAGTTTCAGATAGAGGGAGGACATGATGTTAGAGACAGCGGTAAGACAATCACTGGTGTTTTCTAAAAAGGCAGCGTGATAACGGGAGAAGTGTATAATTGGTGTCATCAGCATAGAGATGGTACTGGAAACCAAATCTACTGATTGTCCAATAGGGGCTGTGTACAAGGAGAAGAGGAGGAGGCCTAGAACCGATCCTTGAGGAACAGTAACTGTTAGTACTTTCAACTAGACAGAGACAAGAGCAAACACCAGCACCATGCTGCAGACATGGAGTGAATATAACCTTCAGCAATGGTGTCTAATTAGCAGCAGAAGGTGGAGGTAACCGTTGGTCCTAGAGGGAGAAGGATATCGCTCCACAACAGAGATACCAAAATCAAGAAGGTGCTTGACTTAATCGCAAAGACCTGCAGCCAGATCCAGAATGAGCATCAGTCACTCCTGACACACCTGTGACAGTCCAAGGTGAGGAGACCAATGCTACACGAGAGTACTACCGTTACTGAGAGAGCGTACCATGAGCTGAACATTGCTATTTCATATTGGGCGTAGAGCTTGTTCTGCCCATGACTTGGGTTCATAGAAGTACTGTACACTGACCAATGCATATGAAGGATGTAGGGCAAATGAATGTCTTTACATGTGGACCAATGATTTGTAAAGAAACATCAAGACATTGTTTTTAACCTGCTAACACCCATGGTCCATGTATGTATAGTGTGTGGTCCTGGGCTATAACCTTGCACTAGTGTAAATTTACGGCGTAGGGTTATAGCTCCTGCCACAGTCCTGGATCCTGGTATAGCGGGTTATTACATCTGGTGTCTTTTCCGCCGGTTACATAGCTCTCAGTGAGGACTATGCAGGAAATAGAAACCTCAGCACAGTGATACTTCTGTAGGACCTGGCGATAATATGTGGGATCGCAGGGCGGCTGAGTCCAAGCAAAGCCAGATTAACTTTCCAGCGACAGGTCATTCATCAATATGGATCGCTGAGTCCTGTAACTGGGACTTGTATGGATGTTCCAATTTCAGTAGAAAATATGCAGAAAGAGAAAATAAATCCCAGGGAACAAATTGCAGGGTTGTTCCATAATTTATCTACCCCAGCATGTTCTGTCAGTGCCAGAGAGCTGCGGTTCTCTGTGCATGTTGAGACGTGTCCAGACATGCAACACAGAAGTTCAGTCTGATGAAAGTGCTGGAAATGACAGGATAAAGTGCATTAATGATGTATATCTTTGTACCGTGTTAGCCAGTAGATAGAAAAATATTTAGACTTGAGAGTCCTCAGTGGTTGATACCTTTTAATGGCTAACTGAAAAGATGGTAACAAATTGCAGCTTTCCAGACTACTCAGGTCTCTTCATCAGGCAAAGACTAAAACAAAATCTGAAGAATCACATATTTATACACAAGAGGACACAGGAATAATGCAATAGGTAAGACAAGTGACGTGAAGCAGAACTGTCATTATGGCAGAGGGATGAGCATAAAATATTGGAACAGTTCATAGATAAGGAGATGTGAATACTTTTCCATCCAATTATGACAAGAGGATTCTTAAGGTGATACCTTTATTGGCTAACCAGAAAATTATATGTTCGATAGCTTTCAGAGCTCAGGCTCCTTCTTCAGGCAAGATTACATTTGGAATAATAAGAAAGACACATTAGATGCTTACTATAGTAGGAAATTTGTTCAAGACCTGGAGGTGTGATTGCCTTCAAAAGATAAGCAAAGGAAATCAAATTAGCATTTTCTTACAAATGGAGAGCTAGTGGGCATGTGTTATTAGCTATCTGGAGTCCTTCTGGTGAAGGTGTGAACTGTGTCTATGTAATGAGTCATAAAACCGGGTGTTAAGTTGAGTCCTAAGGTACTGCCACACTAAACAATCCCGCTAGCGATCACGATAACGACGCATACTAATGCGATCGCTAGCGGGATTGTTTCTATATCGCTAATGTGCGGCCACATTTAGCGATATAGTTAACGACGCTATCGCCGTTAGCGATCTTCTTAACGACTTTAGCGGTACAAAAGTACCGCTAAATCGCTAAGAAAAGGTGCCACACTAGCGATATATACTTACCCAGCGGGAGCGCCGACGATGGAAATAGGGTCCGGAACGATTCCAGCGACGAGCGAGATCACAGCAGGAAGCTCGTCGCTGGAAGCTGCCGCACTGAACAACATCGCTAACGGATCGCTAAATAGTGACGTTTTTTAGCGATCCCGTTAGCGATATTGTTCAGTGTGGCATACCCTCTAGTGTCAAAGTATTGAACATCCTAATAAGTTTGAATTCCCATATTTTTCTCTCCCTGTCATCCTTAAAATGACCTTTTAGTATTAAGACTTTTAAGTCTGTCATACAATGTCCAGTTCCAGAGAAATGTTTTCCCACAGGCGTGTCCATTTCATTCCTGATCGTATGTCTGTGTAGATTCATCCTTGTTTGTAGTTTTTGCATGGTTTCCCCAATATAGATAGCTCCAGGGCACCTTGTACATTGTATCATGTACACCACATTGGAGGATGTACATGAAAAGGAACCCATGACCTTATAGTCCTGATTTGTGTTTGGTACACGGACTGTATTTGTTGGTAATATATGGGTACAAGTTTTGCATTTTTTGTTGTTACATGGGAATGTGCCAGTCACTGATGGTGACGAAAGGACACTTCTGACAAGGAGATTCCTTAAGTTAGGGGGCTGTTTGTAGGAGAGGAGTGGTAGTTCTGGGAATATGTCTTTCAATTTGTGGTCCCTGTGGAATATGGGTTGGAGATCAGCACCAATTTTCCTTAGGATGCTCATGTGGGGGTTGTATGTGACCACAAGAGGTACCCTGTTGTTGTCCTCTCTCAGTTTGTAATCCAGGAGGTTGCTTCTTGGGATTCTTGTAGCCCTGTGGATCTGTTCATCTATTACCAGTGGATGGTATCCTTGTTGTAGGAATGTATTCCTCAGAGATAGCAGCTGTAGTTCCCTGTCTTTACTGTCTGAACAGATCCGAATGTAAGGTTCTTTGTACATGTTCTTGAAACTCAGTTTTCCGTCAGCCATTTTGCTTTCTGTCTTGCTGCAGCTATCTTGCCCTCAGTCAATATGGAGTTTTCAGCTTTCATGTTCCCGCCCTGATTCTCTCCCTCTTGCTTCTTAAGCAGCCTCAGCTGAGCAATCAGTGCTTCAGAATCTAGCCTGCAGTGAACCTGTGACCTGACTCCTGGAAGCCTTGGACTATGTACTCCAGCTATTCCTACTGAGGAACTCTGAACACTTGTGGACTCTGGAACCCTGCTCTTTGAGAGATCCACGTTTGCATGGACTTACGGTAACAGAGAAGAAGATCCTGAACCTGTTGTGGAGAGTGATTGCTGAGCTTAAGTTACTCTGGCCTGCTGTGTCTCCTGCTTCTGTATCTGCAAACTGTGTGACTATTTTTGCCACTTGTATGAAGTAATACAAGACCTTCTATATCAAACCTGTGTCTCCTGTGTTTTCATCGCACCCAAGCACAAGACGCTATATGAACTGTACTACATACATTACAAGATTCTGAAGCCAAAACGTTAGTGTCTGCTGGGTCTGGAAAGGCTGTGTCTGCTGTAACTGTGGATATCAGACGTCCAGTTGTACTTTCTGTGATGACAGTGGTTGTGACTTCTCACAACCATTCCAGGTGAGCAATTCCCTTAAGTTTTTTTTTCTGCAGTGTTACCACAGGTAAACACTATTGTTTTTTTTTTTCTCTCTTCCCTCTTTTGTGTCTGCTGTAACTGTGGATATCAGATGTCCGGTTGAACTTTCTGTGATGATAGTGGTTGTGACTTCTCACAACCATTCCAGGTGAGCAGTTCCCTTAATTTTTTTTTTCTCTCTGCAGTGTTACCACAGGTAAACACTATTGTTTTTTTTTTCTTTTCTCCTCTCCTTCCAGTACTCCTGTCTTAAAAATATCTGGAAAATGGAGGCCCGCATAAAGGAACTTTGCGGAGTGACTGATAATATCCTTGCAGATTTACAGACTATAAAAACCCGTTTTACAAACCTACAGGACCTCACTAATCACAATTTGCAAGTGTTTGGACAGACTGCCCAGGATTTGCGAGCCAGGATTGAGGTTCTAGAGGAGCGAGTCCAGGCTCCTGCCGTAGCCCCAAGTTCTGGGATTCCCAAGTTGCCCCCTTTTCGTTTTGGCGGTGAACGTGAAAAATTCAGGGGATTTATTAACCAATGCAATCTGTTTTTTTTCTGCACATGCTTCACAATTTCCCACTGAACGATCTAAAGTGCTTACTATAATTATGTTACTTACCAACAAGGCTTTGATGTGGGCAAACCCTCTGATTGAGACTGAGGATGAATGTTTGGATCATCTTGATGCTTTCATTTCAGCCATGGGGCAGGTGTTTGATGACCCCAATCGAGGTGCAACAGCTGAAGCAGCCATGTTAACTTTGCGCCAAGATAAGCACTCGTAGCCGAATATGCCTTGGATTTCAGGAGATGGGCCCTTGATACCACCTGGGACAGTTCCGCCAAAAAATCTATTTTTCGAAAGGGTTGTCTCCACTAATTAAGGATGAACTTGCTCGTGCCGACCCTCCCACTGCGTTAGGTGACTTTATTAACTACTGCATCCGTATTGATGCTCGCCTGACTGAACGCAGGCAAGAGAGATGGTTCGAAAGCAATCGCACTAACTTTTCCTACCTTCCTCCCAGCTAAGGAACCTTTGAGTAGGATCACACGGGAACCTGAACCTGAACCCATGCAGGTAGGACTCTTTACAAAGACGGGTTAGTGATGCACGCAAGGAACATCGTTTTAAGGAAATCTATGTTTCTATTGTGGTAAGTCAGGGCACTTATTATAAACTGCCCCAGCCGTTCTCGTAAGACTACTGCAGCACTCATTCACTGTGAGTGTTGCGAGAGGAGATCTGTCAGGTCCGAGCCTCAGGCTCCAGAGAGATCTGCAGCAACAGATTTGATTTCTCGGACTTAAACTCCGTTACTTCTGAGGACGATGACTGTGTAAACGCTGCAATTTTTCAAGTTTCCTCAGCGGTGTCCCAGCTGAGTTGTAGAAAAACAATTCTCATTGCTTCCTTTCCATCAAACTCTGGGTTAACTCAGTCTGGGTGTCTAGCTCTGCTATGATCGACTCGGGGCAAGTGGAATTTTATGGATGTCTCCTTTGCTCTGAAACAGGGGATACGTTCAGTGAAGAAGGCTACTCCAGTACAGATGGAAACTGTGGATGGCTCCCTGCTGACCTCTGGACCAGTGGATCAGGAAACGGAGCCTTTGAGGGTTCTTATGGGTAAAGATCATCAAGAGAAACTGTCCTTTATGCTTATCTCTTCTCCCCACTTTCCCATTATTCTAGGGCTACCATGGCTGCAGGCTCAGAACCCTACCATTAACTGGGAGACCAAGGAATTACACTTTCCAGAGAAACAGATGAGTCCAAAAGTTTCAGCTTGCTCTGTTCCTAAAGGAATCATGTCAGTCCCTGAACTACCAGCTGTATACCAGGACTATGTGGATTTATGTGACAAGAAGAACGCTGACCAGCTTCCCCCTCACCGTCCATATGATTGTCCAATTGAATTATTGCCTGGAGCAGAGATACCTTTTGGTAAGATCTACCCCCTGGCGGGGCCTGAGCTAAAGGCTTTAAAGGATTACATAGACGAAAATCTAGCCAAGGGCTTCATACGCCCCTCTTCATCTCCTGCAGGTGCACCCATCTTCTTTGTGAAGAAGAAAGATGGATCTCTGAGACCCTGCGTAGACTATAGGGAACTCAATAAGGTTACTATTAGAAACCTTATCCATTGCCTTTAATCCCTGAGTTATTGGAGAGAGTGCGGCATGCCAAAATTTTCTCTAAATTGGATCTCCGTGGGGCCTATAACTTGGTCCGTATTAGACCTGGGGATGAATGGAAGACTGCATTCAGGTCACGCTATGGACACTTTGAATATCTAGTTATGCCTTTTGGTCTGAGTGAGTACCTGTCACGCGGTCCTTATGAATATGTGTACGATGTCAGTAAACTATTCTTAAAAGAACAACACTCTATACAACATATAGATTAGCAACATCAGCATGTAAATATAGAATAGATTTACCTGACAGATATCCGTTGAACTCAGGGTTAATCTTGAGGACTTGATACACTGTCACAGGAAAGAGGAGGACCGGGGGTCTAACCTGACCCTAAACTGGGGTCCTAACTAATCCCTCACCTTGGAGGTACTGATAATGGTTCAGAGGTCCAAGTCTCCAGCCTAACCCTGTCTCCTATCAGTCCCTGAACCCTGTAATCAGTCCTAAGAAGGATTCTGATTACCACCAAGGGATATGGGCTGATCTCTGCTAAATACACAGATTAGACATATAAGACAGACTGGAGAAAACACAGACTTGCATACACACTCAAACACAGAAGGAACATAAATGATCTGGGATATTAAACTGTAAGCAAGGTGAGCTTAAAACAACTAAGGAGCTCTTTAACTTAAGTCTATACAGATACAATCCTATCTGTGGTCTGCATGAAGAATTTCACTGGCAACTCCCAACACAGACAACCAGAGATTTAAAGGAAACCAATCAACAAATAATTAATTGCAGCCGGAAGAAACTGCACCCAGTCCCAGAACTGAGCACAGACAGAATTAACTCCCTAACTGCCAAACACAAAGAAACAGCAACTCAGCTGTGAGAAGTCAGAATGTGCAACCGCGACGATCTTCGTGGCGATGCACCATGACAGTACCCCCCTTCTACGAGGGGCCTCCGGACCCTCAGGGCCAGGTTTGCCCGGGTGAGTTCTGTGGAAGGTCCGCACCAAACGATCTGCGTTAATGTCAGACGCAGGAACCCACGTCCTCTCCTCTGGACCATACCCCTTCCAATGCACCAAGTACTGAAGGGACCGGCGATTCAGACGTGAGTCAATGATCTTTGACACTTGAAACTCCAAGTTACCATTGACCACCACTGGAGGAGGAGGTAGAGGTGATGGTATGACTGGTGCCACGTACCTCTTAAGTAATGACTTGTGGAACACATTATGAATTTTAAACGTAGGAGGGAGGTCCAGACGAAATGCCACAGGATTAATTATGGAACTGATCCTGTACGGCCCGATGAATCTGGGGCCCAGCTTCCAGGAGGGAACTTTAAGTTTTATATTCCTGGTAGACAACCATACCAGATCGTTCACATTAAGATCTGGACCAGAAACTCTCCTCCTATCAGCCATACGTTTATAACGGTTCCCCATAGCACTCAGATTATTCAATACACCTCTCCACACTGAAGCAAGTGACGACGAGAAACGCTCCTCCTCAGGAACCCCAGAAGGGCCCCCCCCATTGAATGTACAAAACTGGGGATGAAAACCATATGCCCCAAAAAACGGGGACTTACCAGTGGACTCGCTCCGCCTGTTGTTAAGAGCGAACTCTGCCAGAGGCAAGAAAGAAGACCAGTCCTCCTGGTTCTCTGAGACAAAACACCGAAGATAAGTCTCTAGGCTTTGATTCAGACGCTCTGTCTGACCATTGGTCTGCGGATGAAAAGCCGAGGAAAATGACAATTGCATCCCCCGACGTAAACAAAATGCCCTCCAAAACTTGGACACAAACTGAGACCCCCTATCTGACACCACATCAGAAGGCAACCCATGAAGTCTCACAATCTCCCCAATGAACACCTGCGCCAGAGTTTTAGCATTAGGGAGGGCAGGAAGAGCAATGAAATGTGCCATCTTACTGAACCTGTCAACAACCACCAGTATGACAGTCTTCCCTGACGACTGAGGAAGGTCCGTGATGAAGTCCATAGACAAATGAGTCCATGGACGCTCCGGAAGTTTCAAGGGTAAGAGGGTCCCAGACGGACGGGTATGAGGGGTCTTAGAGCGAGCACAAACCCCACAGGACGCGACAAAAGTTAAAACATCTTTATTAACGTTAGGCCACCAAAACCGGCGAGAAAGGAGATCTAAAGTAGCCTTACTCCCTGGATGTCCTGCTAAAGCAGAATTATGATGTGCCTCAATAACCTTTTGTCTCAACTGATTTGGGACAAACAGTCTCCCTGGAGGTCCTGCAGGGGCGTCCCCCTGAGCCTCTAACACCTCCTCCTCAAGCTCAGAACATACAGCCGACACTACCACCCCTCCTGAAGGATAGGAATCGGGTCATCCATTTTCCCGGCCCCTGGGAAACTGCGAGACAAGGCATCCGCCTTAACATTCTTAGATCCAGGGCGATAAGTGACAACAAAATTAAACCTGGTAAAAAACAACGACCATCGAGCTTGTCTGGAATTCAGACGCTTAGCAGATTCCAAATACAGCAGGTTCTTGTGATCAGTAATGACGGTGACCGGGTGGACTGCCCCCTCCAAAAAGTGACGCCATTCTTCAAAAGCCAACTTAATGGCCAAAAGTTCCCTATTGCCGATATCATAATTCCTTTCGGCGGACGACAATTTTTTAGAAAAGAAAGCGCACGGATGCCATTTACCAGGGGACGGACCCTGGGACAATATTGCACCCACCCCTACGTCAGACGCGTCCACCTCCACAACGAACGGCTGTGATGCATCTGGTTGGATGAGAACGGGTGCCGAAGCAAAACATTTTTCAAAGAGGAAAAGCTTGGCAAGCTTTGTCCGACCATTTAGAAAAATCCGTCCCTTTTCTTGTCATGTCAGTGAGAGGTTTGACAACAGATGAGAAATTACAAATAAATTTCCGGTAGTAGTTAGCAAACCCCAGAAAACGCTGCAGAGCCTTAAGATCCTCTGGCTGATCCCATTCAAGCACTGCTCTCACCTTTTCAGGGTCCATACGGAAACCGGAGGCTGAACCAAGAAACCCAAAAACTGAAGTTCCTGTACGGCGAATACACACTTTTCCAGTTTGGCGTATAGTTTATTGTCTCGCAAGATCTGCAACACCTGTCTCACATGCTCCTGGTGAGACACAAGATCTGGTGAGTAAATTAAAATGTCATCCAAATATACGACCACAAACAGCCCCACCAGATGACGAAAAATGTCATTAACAAAATGTTGGAATACTGCTGGTGCAGTAGTCAGACCAAAAGGCATGACAAGGTTCTCATAATGTCCCTCCGGCGTGTTAAACGCCGTTTTCCACTCATCCCCCTCTTTTATCCTAATCAGATTATACGCCCCCCTGAGATCCAATTTAGAGAACCATTTGGCGCCAACAATTTGATTGAAGAGATCAGGAATCAGAGGGAGTGGATACGGATCTCGAACAGTAATCCGATTAAGTTCGCGGAAATCCAAGCAAGGGCGTAGGCCTCCATCTTTTTTCTTCACAAAGAAGAACCCCGCGGCCACTGGGGAAGATGAAGGTCTAATATGCCCTTTGGCCAGACTTTCCGAAATATAATCTTTCATAGCCTGCCTCTCAGGACCAGAAAGGTTATATAACCTAGCTTTAGGTAACTTAGCATCAGGAAGTAAATTAATAGAGCAGTCATACACGCGATGAGGAGGCAACTCCTGACACCCCTCCTCAGAGAACACATCCCCAAAGTCCTCCAAAAAAGGAGGCAAAGTACTAGGCACGACCGCACTGATGACTGTGTTCATGCAGTTACTTTTGCAAAACTCCCCCCATTGGCTTATATCTCTGGACTGCCAATTAATCACAGGGTTATGTTTAACCAACCAAGGAAGTCCCAACACAATAGGAGTAGGTAGACCCTCCAACACATAACAAGATAATAGTTCCCTATGTATTGCCCCTACCCGAAGGTCAATGTTATGAACCTCATGAACAAAGCTACCTTGGCCGAGAGGCCTGGCGTCAATGGAGAATATAGGGATCGGTTTGACCAATACACTCAGATGCATACCTTGAGCCTGAGCAAACTGAGCGTCAACCAGATTAGCCCCGGACCCACTATCAAGAAGAACAGAAAATCTCTCCACTCTCGTACCAACCACCACCTCCACTGGTACAAGGAACTGAGAAGAACTAGCGGACGAAATACATACTCCCAGGTTGTCGTCCACCACACAACCTGGGATTAACAGTTTTCCGGCGACTTTTTGCTCAACAAGGCACGGGATGGACATCCCCCAACAAAATGTCCCTCTTTCCCGCAGAAGAAACACCTTCTAGTCCTGCGGCGTACCGCCAATCCCCTCCTACGAAATGATGTCCCTCCCAACTGCATAGGCTCCTCCGAACAGACAAGGGGAACCTCAACATAAGGGACTTTAGTAGTAGGTGGAGTAAACAACAGGGGGCGGAGTTACCTCGCACCTCTCCCGGAGCCGTCTATCAGTACGGATAGCTAGGGCCATAGCAGCCTCCAGTGATGGAGGAGAATCATACTGAGCCAAAACGTCCTTTAATTTGTCAGAAAGCCCATGACAAAACTGGCTCCTAAGAGCTGGGTCATTCCACTGAGTATCTGTGGCCCATCTACGGAACTCAGAAGCAAATTCCTCCGCCGGACGATCTCCCTGCTGTATCTTACGTAATTTTGTCTCAGCAAGAGAGACCCGATCTGGGTCATCATATACCAAACCCAGGGCAGTAAAAAATCGATCTACTGACTGTAGAGCCGGGGATCCCGGAGGAAGGGAGAAGGCCCAGGATTGAGGGTCCCCTTGTAGGAGCGAGATAACAATTCCCACTCTCTGCTCTTCACTCCCTGATGATCGAGGCCGAAGCCGAAAATACAATTTACATGCTTCCCTGAAGGTAAAAAATTTGTCTCGCCCACCAGTGAACCTGTCCGGGAGAGCTACTTTAGGTTCAAATCTGGTTTGCTCCGAGGGAGACAAAACTTTGGACTTAATGTCCGTCAGCTCCATGGATAATCCCTGCAACTGCAGAGCCAGCTGGGCTACTGGATCCATGGCAACTGGGAATAATTTTATGGGCCAGTGAAAATGTCACGCGGTCTTATGATATGTGTACGATGTCAGTAAACTATTCTTAAAAGAACAACACTCTATACAACATATAGATTAGCAACATCAGCATGTAAATATAGAATAGATTTACCTGACACGATATCCGTTGAACTCAGGGTTAATCTTGAGGACTTGATACACTGTCACAGGAAAGAGGAGGACCGGGGGTCTAACCTGACCCTAAACTGGGGTCCTAACTAATCCCTCACCTTGGAGGTACTGATAATGGTTCAGAGGTCCAAGTCTCCAGCCTAACCCTGTCTCCTATCAGTCCCTGAACCCTGTAATCAGTCCTAAGAAGGATTCTGATTACCACCAAAGGGATATGGGCTGATCTCTGCTAAATACACAGATTAGACATATAAGACAGACTGGAGAAAACACAGACTTGCATACACACTCAAACACAGAAGGAACATAAATGATCTGGGATATTAAACTCTAAGCAAGGTGAGCTTAAAACAACTAAGGAGCTCTTTAACTTAAGTCTATACAGATACAATCCTATCTGTGGTCTGCATGAAGAATTTCACTGGCAACTCCCAACACAGACAACCAGAGATTTAAAGGAAACCAATCAACAAATAATTAATTGCAGCCGGGAGAAAACTGCACCCAGTCCCAGAACTGAGCACAGACAGAATTAACTCCCTAACTGCCAAACACAAAGAAACAGCAACTCAGCTGTGAGAAGTCAGAATGTGCAACCGCGACGATCTTCGTGGCGATGCACACATGACATCTGGGAGACCAAGAATTACACTTCCAGAGAACAGATGAGTCCAGAAGTTTCAGCTGCTCTGTTCCTAAAGGAACCAGTCAGTCCCTGACTACAGCTGTATACCAGGACTATTGATTTATTGACTGGAGAAAACACAGACTTGCATACCACTCAACCAAAGGAAATAATGATGCTGGAGATATTAAACTCTAGCGAGGTGAGCTTAAAAACTAAGGAGCAAATCTAAACTTAAGTCTATTTCAGATGCACATCCTATCTTGTCTGCATGAAGAATGTCTCTGGACCCCAACATAGACACCATAAGGTTACTAAGGAAACCGAATCCAATTGCTTTAATTCCCTGAGTTATTGAAGATGCAGCATGCCAAATTTGCACAAATGATCTCCGTGGGGCCTATAACTTGTCCGTATTAGACCTGGAAGAATGGAAGACTGCATTCAGGTCACGCAATGGACACTTTGAATATCTAGTATGCCTTTTGGTCTGAGTACCGCCCCAGCCACTTTCCAACACTTGGTGAATGACATCTTCAGGGATCTCCTAGATACATTCGTGGTGATTTATTTGGATGATATTCTAATTTTTTCTAACTCCACAGAGGAACATCATGGACATGTGAGAATGGTCTTGGAACGTCTAAGACAAAACCATCTTTACATCAAACTTGAAAAGTGTGAATTCCATAGGACCGAAATTCAATTTCTGGGGTATGTACTGTCTACACAAGGAATTAGTATGGATGGAAGTAAGACCCAAGCCATCAAGGATTGGCCAATTCCTAGAAATGTGAAGGAGGTGCAGCGCTTCATCGGGTTTGCCAATTTCTATAGACGTTTCATTAGGAATTTCTCTGAGGTAGTGTCACCTATCACCCAACTTACCCGGAAAGAGTCTAGGTTCTCCTGGACTCCCCAAGCCCAGGAAGCATTTTCCGTCTAAAAGATAAATTTACCACCGCACCTATCTTGTACATCCCAACCCCGAACTTGCCTTCATAATAGAGGTGGATGCTTCAGACTGTGCCGTTGGAGCTATACTCTCTCAGAGAACAGGTGAGAAGAATGTCTTGCATCCCTGTGCCTTCTTTTCCCAGCAGTTGTCTTCGGCTGAGAGGAACTACGATGTGGGCAATAGAGAGTTGTTGGCCATTATTGCCGCCTTCAAAGAATGGAGACACCTTCTTCAGGGAGCTGCACAGCAAATAGTCGTCCTGACAGACCATCGTAACCTTGAATTTATCAGGTCGGCTAAGTGCCTGACTCCTCGCCAGGCTCGCTGGAATCTTTTCTTAAACCAATTTAATTTTGTCATTTCTTATAGACCAGGATCGCGCAATGGAAAGGCTGATGCACTCTCTAGGATTCATTCAGCAGAGACCCGTCCACTTACTCCTCCTAAGACTATTCTTCCTGACTCTAGATTCCTGGGAGTGATTCATAATCAAGACCTACTTAAGGACATCAAGGAAGCATACCATGCGGATTCCTTGTTGGCACAACCCCCAAGGGACGTAAGTCTTGTCTTTAAGAATGGTGTGTGGATTCTGGGACAACGTCTGTATATTCCTGAAACAGTCAGATTGAGAGTATTGCAACTCATTCACGATTCCAAGATAGCTGGGCATAGAGGAATTCTAAAGACACAGGAATTTCTTTCTCGTTCTTTTGGTGGCCCACTTGCAGGAAGGATGTTTTAAACTATGTCACTTCATGTGAAGTCTGTGCAAGATGCAAAACACCTCGCTCCTCAACAACTGGTCTGTTACAACCTCTTCCCACCCCGTCCCGCCCGTGGGGATCCATTTCTATGGACTTCATTGTGGAGTTACCAACCTCTCAAGGGAAAAACACCATTCTAGTGGTGGTTGATCGTTTAACAAAGGCAGCTCATTTTATCCCTTGTGTCGGCTTACCCACTGCAAAACAGACATCAGATTTGATGATTAAAGATGTGTTTCGCTTACATGGAGTACCGGATGAGGTTATTTCGGATCGAGGGGTGCAATTCACTTCAAGGTTTTGGCAAAATTTCTGTGCAGCATTGGACATTAAAGTAAACCTTTCTTCTGCTTTTCATCCCCAGACTAATGGACAGACCGAACGAACCAATCAAACCCTGGAGCAGTATCTCCGCTGCTTTATCTGCCACCTACAGGATGATTGGGTGGATCTACTTCCATTGGCTGAGTTCTCTTATAACAACTCTCAGAGCGCCTCCACTAAGCAGTCTCCTTTTTACTCCAATCTAGGTTATCATCCTAACATTCTTCCTCGATTTCCCATAGATACGCCCTTGCCGGCAGTGGCTGAAAGAATCACTTCTTTACAAAAGAATATGGATCTTCTAAAGGAGAATCTGGAATTGGCTCAGGAAAGGTACAAGAAAGCAGCAGATAAATTTCGTAAACCTGCACCAGCTTTCAAGGTAGGAGACCTGGTCTGGCTGTCAACCAGAAATCTTAAGTTAAGGATTCCATCGTCTAAGTTGGGACATAAGTACATTGGACCCTATAAAATCAGTAAAATTATAAGTGCCGTTGCTTGTCGTCTTCAACTGCCTAGAACTATGAGAATTCACCCTGTCTTTCATGTATTCCTACTAAAGGCTGCAACACCCAATACGTTTCCTGGACGTTCTTCTCCTTGCCCTGACCCAGTGCTAGTCGATGGTCAGGAAGAATTTGTGTGGAAAGAATTCTAGATTCCAGGTTATACAGAAATCAGTTACAATATTTGATTAAATGGCAGGGCTACCCAGTGTAGGACAACTCATGGGAACCAGTCAATAACGTTATTGCTCCTCGTTTGCTCCGCCAGTTTCATCAGAGGTACCCAGACAAGCCTGGTCTGAGGCCATCCGGAGGTTGTCCCTAAGGGGGGAGTAATGTAAGGTTCTTTGTACATGTTCTTGAAACTCAGTTTTCCATCAGCCATTTTGCTTTCTGTCTTGCTGCAGCTATCTTGCCCTCAGTCAATATGGAGTTTTCAGCTTTCATGTTCCCGCCCTGATTCTCTCCCTCTTGCTTCTTAAGCAGCCTCAGCTGAGCAATCAGTGCTTCAGAATCTAGCCTGCAGTGAACCTGTGACCTGACTCCTGGAAGCCTTGGACTATGTACTCCAGCTATTCCTACTGAGGAACTCTGAACACTTGTGGACTCTGGAACCCTGCTCTTTGAGAGATCCACGTTTGCATGGACTTACGGTAACAGAGAAGAAGATCCTGAACCTGTTGTGGAGAGTGATTGCTGAGCTTAAGTTACTCTGGCCTGCTGTGTCTCCTGCTTCTGTATCTGCAAACTGTGTGACTATTTTTGCCACTTGTATGAAGTAATACAAGACCTTCTATATCAAACCTGTGTCTCATGTGTTTTCATCGCACCCAAGCACAAGACGCTATATGAACTGTACTACATACATTACACCGAATATATCTCAGAGCTTGACTGTAGATGATGGATTTTTTTGTGTGTCTTGGATGAAAGCTGTTCCATCTAAGGTATGCTGGACGTCCTGTGGGCTTATGGTAAATTGATGTTTGTATGGCGTTGTCCTTGATGTATATGGTCAAGTCCAGAAAATGTATTTGAGACTTTGAAAAGTTGAGGGTGAGCTTGATGGTTGGGTGGTATTTGTTGAAGTTATTGTGGAAGGTGAGCAGATCATCTTTTGAGCCTGTCCAGATTATTAGCAGATCATCAATGTAGCGGAAGTATGCAAGAGGTTTAATAGGGCAAGATGACAAAAACTCCTCCTCCAGTTTCTTAATTGATATAGAATGTCATAAATCCGTGTGACAGATTCATTCCAGCATTAAGAGTGTCAAAGGTCACCATCAATTTGTATTCGCAAATTCTTCTTTGTCTCCGAGATGTGAAGTTGCCTCTGAGTACAAGTATTTTCATATCTAACAAGCTATGATCAGGGGAGCAAAAATGTTTGGCCACAGGTAGATCCATTCTTTTTTCTCTTATTGTGTGGCGATGAGAATTCATCCTTGTTCTCAGTTTTTGCCCGGTCTCCCCCACATACAGACCCCCAGTTGGACATTTAGTACATATAATTAGGTACACCACATTAGATGTGATGCAGCTGAAAGTACCTGGTATCTTGTAGTCCCGATGGGAGTTGGGGATCTTTATCTTGTCCGTGGTCATTATAAATGGACAAGTTTTGCATTTCTTCTTGTTGCAAGGAGAGGTTCCTGCAGCTGTTGGGGAAGACAGGAGCTTCTGACAATGATGCTTCTTAGATTTGGGGGCTGCCTAAAACACAGTAGAGGGGGATCTGGAAATATGGATTGTAATCGGGCATCTTTTTGTAGTAGAGGTTGTAGTTTCCGTGCAGCTCCCCTTAGCATCTCCAGATTTGGATTGTAGGTGACCACTAGAGGCACCCGGTTATTTTCTTCTTTAGCTTTGTAATGTAGCAGGTGATTCCTTGATATTCTGGTGGCTCTTGTAATTTGGTTTTCAATTGTTCTTGGATGGTAGCCCTGATTTAAAAAGGTCTTTCTAAGGCGACCAAGGTGTTCATCTCTATCCATGGGGTTGGAACATATACGGTTGTATCTGATGGCTTGGCTGTAGACAATAGAGTTTTTTATGTGTTTTGGATGGAAACTGTCCCATTTAAGGTATGTTGGACGGTCGATTGGCTTCTGATACAGGGATGTCTCTATTTCATTGTTCTTTAGCTTAATGATGGTGTCCAAAAAGTTAATTTCAGTGCTGGAGTAGTTGAGTGTTAAGTTGATGGTGGGATGAAATTGATTGAACTGTTCATGGAACGTCTTCAGCTGTTGCTCAGACTACGTCCAGATGATTAATATATCATCAATGTAGCGGTAGTAGGCCCGAGGCCTGATGGGACATGAGGAGAGAAAGTCGCTTTCAAGCTTGGCCATGAAAAGATTTGCATACTGTGGAGCCATTTTACTTCCCATCGCTGTGCCAGTCTCCTGTAAATAGATCTTGTTGTCAAATTCAAAGTAATTGTGGGTGAGGATGAATTTTGTGAGTTTCACCACAGAATCAGCATCATTCGCGGTGTTTTTCATGAAGTCTTTGCAGGCATTGACTAAATGTCCTACTGGGGGTCTGTATGTGGGGGAGACCGGGCAAAAACTGAGAACAAGGATGAATTCTCATCGCCACACAATAAGAGAAAAAAGAATGGATCTACCTGTGGCAAAACATTTTTGCTCCCCTGATCATAGCTTGTTAGATATGAAAATACTTGTACTCAGAGGCAACTTCACATCTCGAAGACAAAGAAGAATTTGCGAATACAAATTGATGGTGACCTTTGACACTCTTAATGCTGGAATGAACCTGTCACACGGATTTATGACATTCTATATCAATTAAGGAATTTACTCCAAATACCCTGTGAAAACATCACAAAACATTACCAGACCCCAATCAGAGGGTAATAAAACTTTCACACTCCTTATCTATGAACTGTTCCAATATTTATGCTCATCCCTCTGCCAGAATGACTATTCTGCTTCACGTCACTTGTCTTACCTATTGCATTTTTTCTGTCCTGTTTTGTGTATAAATATGTGATTCTTCAGATTTTGTATTAGTTTTTGCCTGATGAAGAGACCGGAGTAGTCTCGAAAGCTTGCAATTTGTTACCATCTTTTCAGTTAGCCATTAAAAGGTATCAGCCACTGAGGACTCTCAACTCTAAATAGGATAAAGTGCAGTACAGTGCGGCTCTACAGAGAGGGAGTTGGAGCTTCAATGATTACATTCCTTACAAAATAAACCGAAAGTACAAGACAGGATTGTAAGGAAAGGGACGTCGCCATTTTGTATACCAGCCTCCATCTTGTCTGTTCACAGAGCCACAAACTTTTAACTACACAGGGCCTATTAGCATATCCAGTACGACCGGTTTTGATGTCCACTAGGAATCAAAGGGGCTTTAGCATGCTAATTAGTTTAGGCCAGTGTCTGAATAAGATGGTCAGTCGTATGGTAAATAGCTCAAGCTCAAGCCCTTGTTTCCTGCTCCATATGAATTGCAGGCCAGTTAATATGCGTGCTTCAAAGCAAAAGGGAAGGGCCTAGTAGGTTTAAGAATTGTAGCCATGTACAGGGTGGTCATTCCATTTCACACACAGAAGCCAAGAAGATGGTCTAGGAAAGACCAAGGGACTATCCAGCAACTGAAGACTGTACCTGGGAACGGCAGAGCCAAGGCCTTCCCATGACCATAATACCCGGTAATATTGATCTATAGCTTATACCTTTAAGCCTTGTACATTATTGTGGTATTTTACTCTGACTGCAAATCCATTGTAATTACGTTGTATAGCTTTACTGTATATTTCTGTAATTATCTAGTGCGCCCTTAAGGCAAATTAAACCATAAAATTAATCTTGGGCTGATGCTTTTACTCTGATCACGAATCTTAGAATACCCAGTGGGTAACAGGACACCTTCCCCGGCGGCCATTTGCTCTAGGTGCAGTTCTCTTACTGACCTGAGAGACAAAGGGGGGCACCGGAGAGCTGTACCTGTGGAGTTACGTCCCATTGGTGACGTGGGAGGAAAGGGATCGTCCGTCCCATTTGGTAGCGGCGGTGGTATCAGAAGCTGTGATACCCGGGCTACCGTGTGGCGGTCGGCTTAGTTCCTCACAAATTGGTGGCAGCGGTGGGATCAGAGTAATAGTGTGCGTGGGACCCCTACTCCCAGACACTAGAGACTACCAGCAGTACTTTCACTGCTGGGGTCTTAAGGTCAGCCCAGCACTAGACGGTCAGAGTGTAAATATAATAAGTCGTGTGCAAGGTCAGGGTTGCAGCTGTGTCAGTAACCAAAGGTTCCCAAGATGGCGGAAGGCACCAGGAGTAGGGCAAAGGGGGAGGCCAATGCTGTGGCCTATGAGGGGTTCGATACCGATGAGGGGGAGCTCAGCCAGGGCTCCCCAAGGAGCCCGACCCCCGTGCTCAGTCTCACAGTGGACTGTCCACCCCCTGCCCGTCCCAGCCTGTCCAGATCGGACGCCATTTTCCAAGCGGCTATGGCACAGCTCGAGGCTGGTAATGACGTCGCCTATGACAGACTCCTGGTGGCGGCAGAGACAGCAGCAGAGCGTGAGCAGGCAGCGGCAGAGAAAGCAGCAGAGCGTGAGCAAGCAGCGGCAGAGAAAGCAGCAGAGCGTGAGCATGCAGAACGTGTGTTGCAGGCTACAGAACCCCCGTGAAGCTGCGGAGCGCCAGCACCGACTGGAGATGGCTCAGCACGGGCCCCCGCTGGACGCACCAGGCCCACCGGAGACAAGGGCTTCCAAGGTCCGGGCGGAGGACTTTCCCTTACTTGAAAAGGATGGAGACCTGGATTCCTTTCTGCTTGCTTTTGAGAGGACATGCCTCCAACATCATCTGGCCCTGGATCAGTGGGCAAGGTACCTGACCCCCCGTTTGAGGGGTAAGTCCCTGGAAGTTTTGGGGGACTTACCTGCCGGGGAGGAGCAGGACTACAACAGCATCAAGCGGGCCCTGATCCAGCACTACAACCTCACCCCGGAGTCGTACCGCAGGAAGTTCAGGAGCCTGCAGCGGGGTTCAAAGGACACCTGGACCGACCACATGCGGGCCCTGCTGAGAGCTGCGGAGCACTGGACCTCGGGTCTAGAGCTCACTACCCGCCAGGAGGTCCAGGAACTGTTTGTCATGGAGCAATTCTTGTGGAACTGCCCAGAGGACCTCCAGCAGTTCCTCCGTGACCGGAAACCAAAGGGGGCTTCTGCTACAGCCGCCCTGGCAGACGAGTATGCCAACAACAGGGCGCCGGAGCCAAAGAAGCCTGCCAGCAGCACCTGGAGAGGGGGTAAGCCCAATCCTGCCCCAGCCCCATACCCAGCCCCCAGAGTGCAAGGGGTGTACCCCCCTGCTGCCCTCTCCAGGCCAGGAACAGAACCCAGACGTTGTCATAATTGCAATCAGCCAGGACACTTTAAGGCTGCGTGTCCCCAGCGCCAGAAGGCCCCATCCCTGTCCCAGAAACCGTCCACTGTTTTGTGTGTGGGAGGGGGTGGTGGGAGGTCCCTAGACAATTACCAACCCGTCACCATCGGCCGCTCAGCGGTCATGGGACTGCGGGACACAGGCGCTGAACGAACCCTGGTACGCCCTGAGGTGGTGTCCCCTCAAGACTTGGTACCTGGAAAACCCTTTCCGTCTCCGGAATTGGAGGCGTTGAACCGGCGCTGCCCGTTGCCAAGGTGTATTTGGACTGGGGCGCCGGGAGGGGGATGCGGGAGGTGGGAGTAACGCAGAATATTCCTGCAAATGTGTTGCTTGGGACCGATTTGGGGCGGCTAGTGTCCCAGTATGTGGCCACTGAACCCCCAAGTTCGGCTCCCCAAGAATGTCATGACTCTACTGTGAATGCTAATGTTAATGTATTGAATGTGCCTCCAACAGTGGAGGAGGGAGTGAAACCTGATGGGAAGCCATGCACTGACACTACAAACACAGGGCTCACAGTGAGGACAGGTGAGGAGGCTGTAGGGGAGAGCTCAGAGGTGGAGGGAGGGGCTGCTATGAGCAGTGTAGGGCCCCTAAGTGAACCCAGCCGGCTGAGTCTAGGGCCCCCGCAGGAAGAGGAACAGGCCATGGGGGGAGGGGGTGTCCCGGGAGAGGAGCCACCAGGTAGGACCCCAGGTCAGGAGTTCCCCACATCCGGGATGTCAGGAAGTCAGGGAAGTCTGCCTGACCCGGCGACTTGGTCAGAGGATGAGGGAAAGCAGGCGCTACCCGTGGTCTCAGCGGTCGTGGCCGCTGTTACCAGGAGTGGGAGCGCTGAAGCCCAAGGAGCCTCGCGGAGGTCCGACGGTTTCCCCCTCTCTGACCAAGTGGCTGCCGAGTCAGACAGTAGCCAGGAGACAGATCCCGGGGAACTGACAGAGGACATGGCAGTTTCATCAATTCTTGCCATATCAAGTCAGGGATTTCAGGCAGCGTTGGAAGCTGACCCTAGCCTGAAGACTCTCAAGGAACAGGCGGCACAGTGTTGTGAATGGGTTTGAGATGAGTTCTGAGCAGAGGCTCCCTCTGGTGGTTACAAGCTGGGAGGACTGGGAATCAGGTGTTACTGATTGGTCTTATATAAGGAGTCATTTTCCCATCAGGGTTGCCGGTGATCAATTGTTCTGGTCTGAATCCTTCTTTCCAGTTTCCCTTGTAGCCTGCTGTGTCGTGTCTGCATCTCCTGCTATCAGATAAGACAATTTCTTATTTTGTGTTTTTGCTATATTTTTGCATTTTGTCCTGCACTTCTGTGGGGGCCTTCAGGGTCCCCTCCGGGGGCTTTTGCCCTCTCAGTTTAGTTCAGCCACTGAGTTTTGTTCTTTTGTTTTTTCCAGTTTTTTCAGTGGCTGCTGTTTTGTTTTTGTTACACCAGAGAACTAATTTAGGTGGTAGAGGTCGTGTGATCTCAGGTGATTTTGAAATTAGTAGAGTTGGTGTTTTTTCAGGGTTTTCTGAGATTGCAGTAAGTACCCTTCCTATCCTTTTCTATTTAGATAGTTTGGGCCCCAGCGTTTGCTCATACTATTTTCTTTCTGTGTCAGTATTTCCTCTTGTCTAACCGCCATTACATGTTTGGGGGCTTTCTATTATCTTTGGGGTTCTGCTCCAGGGCAGATAGCTTTCCTATTTCTATCTTTAGGTGTAGTTAGTTTCTCAGGCTGTGACGAGGCGTCTAGGACCAACGTAGGAACGCTCCACGGCTGCCTCTAGTTGCGGTGGTTAGTCAGGGTACTGCAATCTCATAGATTCCAACTGCTCTGGTGTATTTCCTTTTTTACCTGCACTCCTCAGCTACCGTAACATAACAGCACAGCCTCCCCTGGAGTCCGACCGCGAGCGAGTGGTTTGGGACCAGGGACGGCTGTACCGGGTAACGGTCCAGCAGGGTTCACCGGAGGCGTGGCCCAGGGACCGACAGTTAGTGGTACCCCATCCGTTCAGGGCGGAATTGTTGCGGATCGCACATGAGATTCCAATGGCCGGACACCTAGGGATCACTAAAACCAGGGCCAGGCTAGCTCAGCATTTCTACTGGCCCGGAATGAGGACCGAGGTGATAGCCTACTGCCGTTCGTGTGACACCTGTCAGAGGGTGGGGAAGGCGGGGCCGTGCCCCAAAGCCCCACTGGTAACTCTGCCCATCATCAAAGAGCCTTTCTCGAGGGTGGCTGTGGATCTCATTGGACCTCTGTCCACTCCCAGCCGCTCCGGGAAATGCTTCATACTAACGGTAGTGGACTATGCCACCCGGTACCCGGAGGCGGTAGCTTTGTCGTCCATTCGGGCCGACAAAGTGGCCACTGCCTCACTGGAGATTTTCTCCAGAGTGGGGTTTCCCAAGGAAATGCTCACCGACCGAGGGACCCAGTTCATGTCGCAGCTGATGGAGTCTCTCTGTAAGCAGGTACAGGTGCAACATCTGGTGGCCAGCCCGTATCACCCACAGACCAATGGCTTGTGTGAGCGGTTCAATGGCACCTTAAAGCAGATGCTGAAGATGTTGGTCGACTCCCACGGGAGAGACTGGGAGCGGTATCTCCCACATCTGCTGTTTGCCTACCGGGAGGTCCCACAGGCCTCAACGGGGTTCTCCTCCTTTGAGCTCCTGTACGGGCGACGTGTACGGGGGCCCCTTGCTCTGGTGAAGGAAGCATGGGAAGGGGATTTAGCCACCCCTGGAGTGTCGGTCATTGAGTATGTCGTGCGCTTCCGGGACCGAATGATGGCCTTGACGCGGCTGGTGCATGACAATATGGCCCAAGCTCAGGCTGACCAGAAGCGATGGTACGACCAGAATGCTTGTGAGCGGACCTACCAGGTGGGTCAAAGGGTGTGGGTACTGGTCCCCGTACCCCAAAACAAGCTTCAGGCGGCCTGGGAGGGTCCATACCTCGTGCACGAGCAGCTCAACGCCGTCACCTACCTGGTCACCCTGGACCACGCCCGTGGAAGGAGGAAGGCCTTCCATGTGAACATGATGAAGGCCCATCATGAGCGGGAGGCTTATGCTCACCCAGTGTGCAACCTTCCAGAGGAAGGAGAGGCAGAAACCCTCCTCGATCTGCTCACCCAAGCCAAGGCGGGTGGATCCATCGAGGATGTGGGGGTTGGCCACCAGCTCTCGGAGGACCAACGTTCCCAGCTGGGGGGCCACCCTACACCCCTTTCGGGAGCGGTTCAGCAGCCTGCCCGGAAGGACTGAGGCAGCAGTCCATGACGTGGACACTGGCAACCACCCCCCAATCCGGCGTTCAGCATATCGGGTCTCTCTTGAGGTGCAGCAGCAGATGCGCCAAGAGATAGATGAGATGCTGAGGCTGGGGGTGATCCAAGTGTCCAACAGCGCGTGGGCTTCGCCTGTAGTCCTCGTCCCAAAAAAGGACCGAACTACGCGGTTCTGCGTGGACTACAGGGGGCTCAACGCTGTGACGGTCACCGATGCGTACCCAATGCCGCGCATCGATGACCTGCTCGACCAGCTGGCCAGTGCCAAGTACCTGACCATCATGGATCTGAGCAGGGGGTATTGGCAGATTCCCCTGACCCCTAGGGCACGGGAACGCTCTGCCTTTATCACCCCATTTTGTACCTGAGCAGGAAGCTCCTGCCGAGGGAAGTGGCCTATTCCACGATGGAGAAGGAATGTCTGGCAATTGTGTGGGCCCTGCAGCGTCTGCAGCCATACTTGTACGGACGCCAATTCACCGTGGAAACATACCACAACCCCCTCAGCTGGTTACACACGGTCTCTGGGACGAATGGGAGGTTGCTACGCTGGAGCCTCGCTCTCCAACAGTACCACTTCACCATTCGCCACAAAAGAGGCAGGGACCATGGTAACGCTGATGGGTTGTCCCGGCAAGGAGAGGGTGCAGTAGGGCGCACGGGGGAACACAGGAATGTGATACCCCTAGCGCCCTCAAAAGCAGGGAGGTGTAAGGAAAGGGATGTCGCCATTTTGTATACCAGCCTCCATCTTGTCTGTTCACAGAGCCACAAACTTTTAACTACACAGGGCCTATTAGCATATCCAGTACGACCGGTTTTGATGTCCACTAGGAATCAAAGGGGCTTTAGCATGCTAATTAGTTTAGGCCAGTGTCTGAATAAGATGGTCAGTCGTATGGTAAATAGCTCTAGCTCAAGCCCTTGTTTCCTGCTCCATATGAATTGCAGGCCAGTTAATATGCGTGCTTCAAAGCAAAAGGGAAGGGCCTAGTAGGTTTAAGAATTGTAGCCATGTACAGGGTGGTCATTCCATTTCACACACAGAAGCCAAGAAGATGGTCTAGGAAAGACCAAGGGACTATCCAGCAACTGAAGACTGTACCTGGGAACGGCAGAGCCAAGGCCTTCCCGTGACTATAATACCCGGTAATATTGATCTATAGCTTATACCTTTAAGCCTTGTACATTATTGTTGTATTCTTACTCTGACTGCAAATCCATTGTAATTACGTTGTATAGCTTTACTGTATATTTCTGTAATTATCTAGTGCGCCCTTAAGGCAAATTAAACCATAAAATTAATCTTGGGCTGATGCTTTTACTCTGATCACGAATCTTAGAATACCCAGTGGGTAACAGGACACCTTCCCCGGCGGCCATTTGCTCTAGGTGCAGTTCTCTTACTAACCTGAGAGACAAAGGGGGGCACCGGAAAGCTGTACCTGTGGAGTTACGTCCCATTGGTGACGTGGGAGGAAAGGGATCGTCCGTCCCATTTGGTAGCGACGGTGGTATCAGAAGCTGTGATACCCGGGCTACCGTGTGGCGGTCGGCTTAGTTCCTCACAAGGATGATTGCTGAATAAGGTGGTGATCCAACTTTTTACTGCCAAGTTAAGTTTTGGGCCAAGGAGTGTTGAGGTAGGATCTAAGTGACCCTTCACGGTTGACTTAGTGATTTCCAAATTAATTCACAGAACGTTGCTAGCAACATAAATAACCAGACGAAGACGTGTTTCTGTCTGGGAGAATCAAGCAAGATTCCACCCCATGTATTACATATCTTTTATAGTATTTAGTGAGCTTGTACTTCAACCAATAGTATAAAACCACACCTACAACATTTAACCAATGAAAATACAGGAAGACTGGAAACTACATATATGGTCATATCCACATGACCATAGAAGGGAACAATAGTATCTTATATCTTGTCCAAACTTGAGCGGTCTGGTTTTATTACAGCCCATAAACCTTTACTCTACATTCTTTATTTGACGGCAGGATTGAGCCTTGGTTAAGTACAGAGAATTTAATCTCATAAACCCGATGGAGTTACAAGCAAAAATGGAGCATTCAGTTTTGATCTTTCTTAAATTTAGTCCTTCCACAGGAGTTGAAAAATGGGGACTGAGAATCAATGGATGACAACCCCCATTCAAGGCGACCCATTGAAGCTCCTTCATGGGAATTGTGCCGTAAAGTGGAGGCCATGATTTTAGAAGATCAAAGTGTTAATATCAGCTCATGAATTGGGCATCTCACTGGTTCCAGTATCATTCATGATGTCAAAGTTCAGTTTCCGGTGGGAGTCACGAACATTGGAGCCAGAGCAAAACATGTCGCCAGCAATTTAGCCAAGAGAATTTAGACCAGCTTACACAAAATCCAGACTTTTTTTCTCAAATTATTACGGGTGATGAACCATGGCTCTACCACCCTGATCCAGAGACTAAACGAGTCCATGCAATGGAGGCACAAGGGGTGGCCAACTGCACAGAAATCTCGTGTCCAGCAGACAGCTGGAAAGACCATGGCAAGTTTTTTGGGATACAGAAAATGTTTTATTATTAGAATTTATTCCCACAAGACACCAATTACTGGAGACACCTCTACTTCAACAATGATGGCATTTCATGAAGCAGAGAAACGCCACGGGAAGATGTCGTCAGCTGTAACTTCTTTACAACGCACCAGCTCTCAAATCATAAGCTGCCATCAGGGAACGCGGCTTCAGCCTCCATCGACATTCCTGGCCTGGCTGCCAGTCATTACTTTTTTTTTGGAACCTGAACTATTCCGGATGATATTGCAGTTAGAGGCAGGAGCGGAGTCATCGCAGCAGTGAGACGTCTCTGACGGCATCTGGTCGCTGGAGGCGAAGTGGAAGAAGTGTGCTGAAGTAAAGGGTCGTTACACTGAAAATTAGTACGTTCAATTTTCTCAGAAAACTTTTTGTATTCAGGTAAATTATTGACCAATCCTCCTGTCACGTACCCGCTTCTCAGCACGTGACTCGGGGTTGCGCCTGCAAGGGTTAATCTATCTCCTCTCACTCAGTCCAGCATTCACCCTCTGGCTGCAATGGGAGCATAAATCACACCCCTACACAGATCATGCACCCCGCTTCATACACGCTGCCACCACTCACCGGAACACACGGGCGATGAGTCCTGGAAGTATTACTACTACTGTCAATCACCAGGATCACACACCCTAAGGCTATTGATTCTTAGAGCATACAAGGTTCAGACTCATTAAAGTTTTAAGCTTTAACAGAAAAGGTACAGTGCATACAATAAAAGAATATAAAAATGGAAATAAAAAGTGACATACAAATATGCAAAACAGTTATAAAAATAAAAGGGGAGAAACTTACAGAAATATCTAAACTTTGCAGTCTGGTATTCTGTTCTCTGAGGGAGGGATGAATATAAAATGGATCACATCAGCTCGGCTGTCCCTCAATCTGTGAACCGTCTTTTTTTTTGTGTATGGGCCTAATTTATAGATTTAACCCGAAGATCAGATTTCTTGACAAGCCTCTCATGTTAATATTCTAGTTCCTGGTTTGTGACTGGACCATGGCTACTTTACCAATGAATACATTATTTTTTTCTCAACAGTCTTTGTGTAACCTTTCTTTCCCATAGTAAATAGCAATTATCAGGCTGCAATTTGGTGTCTCCCTTCAAAAGGCATCAGAGGTATGAAATGGTTCCAATTCTGTGCTTTCCCAAGAAGGCCTCCTGGGGTCTAAAACTGCCTTTTCTCAGCATAACATATGCTATCACCTCTGCGAGACCTGCCGCCTAAGGACAGATGCTAGTTAACAGCCGGTCATACATATACATAATTTCACTACACCTCCTATTTAAAAAAAAAAAAAAAAGTTTGGAAGATATTTCAGGGAGCTTCCTTCTGAGGATTCTTATCCTAATGTTGACAAAAAGGGTTGTATAAGCAAAAAAAAACATCTGATGATGGATTGGGTATTATTTTTAGCTATGTTGAAGCAATTACAAAAAAAAAAAAAAATGTAATAAAAGACTGTACAGACAAAAACTGATAAAAAATAAACCAACACGTTTCAGTCTTGTGGCGCCTTCATCAGGTGTATAATAAAATTATTTTTTGAAAGCTATAGGTGTGGTTGTACTAGCTGAGGAACCAATCGCTATCTATCAAACTGTTCACCCCCCTATGCATTTTCACAAAAAAAACAAACAAAAACAAAGAGCACCTATACATATAATATAATTCAACTCCTCTCTCAGTGCGGGTGGTGAACTAGAAAGGTCTACGAGAACTAGAAAAACCTACTTACACTTATTTACTACGCTTAGATAGTGCTCTCCGGTCCTATACTCTCCTTCCCAGGACCCCATTCACATATATAAAAAAAAAAATTCATATAAAATAAAGGAACATGTATGCGTCTGTGCTCAGCCCTGTGCGCTGACCCCGTGTGCAGCCCTGTGCTCGCCCACATTGGGGCTGGAGCTGCATGCTATGATTCTGGTACGTGTAGTTAGGACTTTTGCTGCAGTTTTTCTGATGGCTACAATGTGTGATGGAGACGGCAAAGAACAGATAAAACGATAATTTATTAATTTGGCACGTGGCATGTAATGAGAGAAACAGAAGAAAATGAGGCACAGGGCCATACAGAAGGTAATGGGCTGGCAACCATGTGTGACCGTGTCCTGTGGGAAGAAGGGGTACTGGGCCCATGATCCTTATATACAGAGCTGCCGACCTGTTGGTTGTCAGTGAAATGTTGACGTCTGTAAACCCCAACCTTGTCCTGCTCACAGAGCTGCACGCTCCTTTCCCGACATTATTACTGGCGATAATTATAACAAACCCTCAGCTGTGTGAGCAGGATTAGGTCAGCACAGTTTACAGCCATAATTCTATACAATGGCGGCGGTGAAGACCAGGTATCCAATCTGTATTACTCTGCACCGGCCCTTTAATATAGACAAGTATGAAGTATCTGGACTCCTGCAAGTGGCAGGCGAGGTTACAAGCCGCAGGCCTGGTGCTGTATGAACATTCCTATAAAAATGGCCTCCATCACCTCCACATGACATCACTAAGTGAGCGCTGATCGCTCTGACCCGTCACACGACTTTCCACCTTTAGGTACACATCTAAGGACTGAGAGTAGGGACTGAGCTTGACCGTTTATTATCTGCTCCAGGTCATTTCTTCAAGCTTAGAAAGTGAAAGCCTAACTTATAAGAGGAGGATCCTGCATCAGTTCCTTTGGAACCCGAGGCCTGGCCATCACAGAGCAAGCCAGGAGAAAAGTCTTGGCCTAAGGCCTCTGCGCGTGGCCGCCCTGGTATCACTGTGTCAGATATTCCAGTGCTATGGTCAGGATAGAGGACACCCACGTTCCCAAAAGAGGTGGCGACAGCACCGTCGAGCTCCTTGACTCGAGGACTCCAGACTTTGGTGGTGGGGTGTCACATCTTACTGAAGCATTCCTTAGCATTCGTCCAGACCTGAATGCCCTATGGACAACAAAGGAAAAGTGGCAGAAAATAAGTATAAAATCCCAGCTACTTGGTGAAAGGGACCATGATGTCAGAGGACAAAAGGATATGTTCCCTCATCTGATTTCACAAGGCTCAGCCGAGGACACCTGAGGCTCTGGATGAGCAGTCCTTGTGCAGACGTGACTGCCAGCACGTGGTACAGATGTGGGCTGTGGTGCCGCTCGTAGTCATCTCTGCGTCACACGTGATGGCAGTGCCAGCCTGACCATTGCTGATACTACCCCCGAGGACAGGATATCTAATTTCATGTCACAGTGGGTACAATACTGGAGGCCTTCACATAATAAGGGCTGCAGAAACTCTGGGCCTGGAGTGGATGCTCTTCCACCATTTAGCGCAGCTCCTCACCTTCTTGCACATGCTGATCTGCATTACGGCATAGTTGATCAGCGCCTCCTTCAGGTCCCGATTCTTCTGATCCTTAAACCGTTCAATCTCTAGCCAGGCGTTCTGCACAAAGTCTCTGAAAAGTCAAATCTCGGTTATGGAGACATTGGTTCTACACAAAATATCCCAAAACTAGTGACAACGGTGGCAGGTGCAAACTGATCGCAGAGCGCCCACAGATCTCCGCACCTGCTGTCTTCATTCTGCACCTTCAGCTGCTCCTCGCCCTCCTCAATCTGCTCTTCCAGCTGCTTGATCTTGGACTCTCTCTGCTCTGGAGTCTCCTGACCAAACAGCTTGCTGGTCATACCCTTCAGTGAAAAAGTTCTCACCGTCTGAGGGTCAAAACAGATGTGTCAGCGTGAACCAATGGGATATCGAGGTGAAACTATACTGGCCTTACACCTCTTCATAGGTAAATCCATACTACCCTGCCATTATGGTGGAAATGCCCTTTAAGCACTGATGGTGTTCACTCACCCCGGTGGCCAGCTCCTCACACTGCTGCTTCTTGGAGACCAGATCCAGCGCCGACATCTCCAGGTCATACTGCATGAGCTCATGTTTCCGACACACCGCCCTGCAAGCAGAGGTACTGCAGGATTAGGGAATGCTGAAAAGACAGCCCCACCCCAGGTTACAGTCCACCAGAGCCCAGAGCATTGCTCTCCACTGATCCAGTACAGGACAATCTGCTAATATGGCACCAAACTCTGCAGAAAGGCTTCTCCAGGACTGCAAGATGATGTCTCCACTCCGGCCGGAGACGTCTACCCATCTTGAGTATTTCTCTACAGCCACCATAAAGGTTTATATACTGAATGTTATGGCTTCCCGATTCCTCCTGCGCCGCTCCCATGATTAGATCCCTACGGCTGATAATCTGCAGCATTACATCATCTCCCCAGTCTATGGCCTCCCCAATGATAAGGGGCACAGAGTGGAGACACGAGGCGCGACGACACGAGGCGCGACGACAACGAGGCGCGACGACACGAGGCGCGACGACACGAGGCGCGACGACACGAGGCGCGACGACACGAGGCGCGACAGTACCTTAGAGCTTCTGCATAGAATAAGTATTCTTTGAGCTGATCGGCGTAATGTTCCCCTCCTCCAGGATGTCATCGATGGAAGCAGCGTATCTGCGGACACCATGAAAGAGTTACCTTCATGAGCAGTCACCGCCGATCAGCTGCAAATCAAACTTCAGCAGACGACTGACCAAAAGATCCAACACCGAGACCGAAGGTCAGAGGTAGAAGCAGAACAAACAACGGCCGGGGGTCCCATGTTACACTTACACATCCATGTGATGTCCGGCGCTCTGCAGACCGTCCCCCATCTCCTTCTCTATGGCACTCCACTCACTGCGGACAAACTAACATTGTGAACCACATCCAGAAAGCCTGAGCCCCCCATCACCCCAGTATCCTCCCGACCCCCCACCTTAGTCCTGTGACACTCCCCTTATTCATCCTGACCTCACTACCCGACCCCTCACCTTAGTCCCGTGACACCTCCCTTATTCATCCTGACCTCATCACCTGACCCCCACATTAGTCCTGTGACACCCCCCCTTATTCATCCTGACCTCACTACCCGACCCCCCACCTTAGTCCTGTGACACCTCCCTTATTCATCCTGACCTCATCACCCGACCCCCCACCTTAGTCCCGTGACACCTCCCTTATTCATCCTGACCTCACTACCCGACCCTCCACCTTAGTCCTGTGACACCTCCCTTATTCATCCTGACCTCATCACCCGACCCCCCACCTTAGTCCTGTGACACCTCCCTTATTCATCCTGACCTCATCACCCGACCCCCACCTTAGTCCTGTGACACCTCCCTTATTCATCCTGACCTCATCACCCGACCCCCACCTTAGTCCCGTGACACCTCCCTTATTCATCCTGACCTCACTACCCGACCCTCCACCTTAGTCCTGTGACACCTCCCTTATTCATCCTGACCTCACTACCCGACCCCCCACCTTAGTCCTGTGACACCTCCCTTATTCATCCTGACCTCATCACCCGACCCCCACCTTAGTCCTGTGACACCTCCTTATTCATCCTGACCTCATCACCCGACCCCCACCTTAGTCCTGTGACACCCCCTTATTCATCCTGACCTCATCACCCGACCCCCCACCTTAGTCCTGTGACACCTCCCTTATTCATCCTGACCTCACCACCCGACCCCCCACCTTAGTCCCGTGACACCCCCTTATTCATCCTGACCTCATCACCCGACCCCCCACCTTAGTCCCGTGACACCTCCCTTATTCATCCTGACCTCATCACCCGACCCCCACCTTAGTCCCGTGACACCTCCCTTATTCATCCTGACCTCACCACCCGACCCTCCACCTTAGTCCCGTGACACCTCCCTTATTCATCCTGACCTCATCACCCGACCCCCACCTTAGTCCCGTGACACCTCCCTTATTCATCCTGACCTCATCACCCGACCCCCCACCTTAGTCCCGTGACACCTCCCTTATTCATCCTGACCTCATCACCCGACCCTCCACCTTAGTCCCGTGACACCTCCCTTATTCATCCTGACCTCATCACCCGACCCCCCCACCTTAGTCCCGTGACACCTCCTTATTCATCCTGACCTCACACCCGACCCCCCACCTTAGTCCTGTGACACTTCCCTTATTCATCCTGACCTCATCACCCGACCCCCCACCTTAGTCCTGTGACACCTCCCTTATTCATCCTGACCTCACCACCCGACCCCCCACCTTAGTCCTGTGACACCCCCTTATTCATCCTGACCTCATCACCCGACCCCCCACCTTAGTCCGTGACACCTCCCTTATTCATCCTGACCTCACCACCCGACCCCCCACCTTAGTCCTGTGACACCCCCTTATTAATCCTGACCTCATCACCCGACCCCCACCTTAGTCCCGTGACACCTCCCTTATTCATCCTGACCTCACACACCCGACCCCCCACCTTAGTCCTGTGACACCCCCTTATTCATCCTGACCTCATCACCCGACCCCCCACCTTAGTCCCGTGACACCCCCCTTAATCATCCTGACCCCCCACCTTAGTCCCGTGACACCTCCCTTATTCATCCTGACCTCACTACCCGACCCCCCACCTTAGTCCTGTGACACCTCCCTTATTCATCCTGACCTCATCACCCGACCCCCCACTTAGTCCTGTGACACCCCCCTTATTCATCCTGACCTCATCACCCGACCCCCCACCTTAGTCCCGTGACACCTCCCTTATTCATCCTGACCTCACCACCGACCCTCCACCTTAGTCCCGTGACACCTCCCTTATTCATCCTGACCTCACTACCCGACCCCCCACCTTAGTCCTGTGACACCTCCCTTATTCATCCTGACCTCATCACCCGACCCCCACCTTAGTCCCGTGACACCTCCCTTATTCATCCTGACCTCACCACCCGACCCCCCACCTTAGTCCTGTGACACCCCCCTTATTCATCCTGACCTCATCACCCGACCCCCACCTTAGTCCCGTGACACCTCCCTTATTCATCCTGACCTCATCACCCGACCCCCCACCTTAGTCCTGTGACACCTCCCTTATTCATCCTGACCTCACCACCGACCCCCCACCTTAGTCCTGTGACACCTCCCTTATTCATCCTGACCTCACCACCCGACCCTCCACCTTAGTCTGTGACACCCCCCTTATTCATCCTGACCTCATCACCCGACCCCCCACCTTAGTCCTGTGACACTCCCTTATTCATCCTGACCTCACCACCCGACCCCCACCTTAGTCCTGTGACACCCCCCTTATCCATCCTGACCTCATCACCCGACCCCCCACCTTAGTCCCGTGACACCTCCCTTATTCATCCTGACCTCACCACCCGACCCCCCACCTTAGTCCTGTGACACCCCCCTTATTCATCCTGACCTCATCACCCGACCCCCCACCTTAGTCCCGTGACACCTCCCTTATTCATCCTGACCTCATCACCCGACCCCCACCTTAGTCCCGTGACACCCCCCTTATTCATCCTGACCTCATCACCGGACCCCCACCTTAGTACTGTGAAACACCCCCTTATTCATCCTGACCTCATTGCTCCACTCTTCACTGCATTACTTGGACATCTTCTTCCCCACAGGACGGTCCATTGTGACCTCACTAACAGGACATGCTTGGCCAACGCAGCCGGACGGACAGACTGACCTGAACACTCGGCCATAATTCCCATGCACTTTATACACGCCGTACAGCCGGTCAGCCACTCGCTAGGAGATAGGAAGAAACACGATATTACCAATGGCGATAAAACCTCTGCACTGACAGCAGCGAAGAGCACGCTGTGGAGATACGCCCGTGCTAATGGCGGGACCTGCTGCTATCAGACATGGGACACTCACCGCACGGACCCGCAGCAGGTGGGAGATGACGGACTGCAGCTCATCACTGTAATGTTTCAGCTCCATGAATCGCCTGCAAAACCGGACAGCCGATTATAACCATGAGAAGAAGAGGCAGAAAGCGGATACCCCGGCGAGAAGCCGCTGACTACAACCCCCAACAAGAGACCGTGAGGAGTCAGGCAGTATGTGTGTGCACTTTACTCTCTTCTATATCGCCACCATATACCACGGCCATTTACAGACATTATCACTGGCCTCACTATTTGAACCCAGGTTCTGGAAAAGTAGATTTCTGCTTGCTGTCAGTGAATAAAATTGCACCTAGAGGCTCAAAAATCCCTTGTGACCTAGTTCTTCTCACACAGTTGACGGTTTGTTATCGTGTAGACAATGCTCCGTGAGCTGCGCACATCAGCACGAAGCTGATGCCAAAGGAATGGTACCAGACCCTCAGCTGTGTGATCAGGACTCGACAATATATCAGTCTGGACTACTGATGCCAAAGGAATGGTGCCAGACCCTCAGCTGTGTGATCAGGACTCGACAATGTATCAGTCTGGACTACTGATGCCAAAGGAATGGTGCCAGACCCTCAGCTGTGTGATCAGGACTCGACAATGTATCAGTCAGGACTACTGATGCCAAAGGAATGGTGCCAGACCCTCAGCTGTGTGATCAGGACTCGACAATGTATCAGTCAGGACTACTGATGCCAAAGGAATGGTGCCAGACCCTCAGCTGTGTGATCAGGACTCGACAATGTATCAGTCAGGACTACTGATGCCAAAGGAATGGTGCCAGACCCTCAGCTGTGTGATCAGGACTCGACAATGTATCAGTCTGGACTACTGATGCCAAAGGAATGGTACCAGACCCTCAGCTGTATGATCAGGACTCGACAATGTATCAGTCTGGACTACTGATGCCAAAGGAATGGTGCCAGACCCTCAGCTGTGTGATCAGGACTCGACAATGTATCAGTCTGGACTACTGATGCCAAAGGAATGGTACCAGACCCTCAGCTGTATGATCAGGACTCGACAATGTATCAGTCTGGACTACTGATGCCAAAGGAATGGTACCAGACCCTCAGCTGTATGATCAGGACTCGACAATGTATCAGTCTGGACTACTGATGCCAAAGGAATGGTACCAGACCCTCAGCTGTGTGATCAGGACTCGACAATGTATCAGTCAGGACTACTGATGCCAAAGGAATGGTGCCAGACCCTCAGCTGTGTGATCAGGACTCGACAATGTATCAGTCTGGACTACTGATGCCAAAGGAATGGTACCAGACCCTCAGCTGTATGATCAGGACTCGACAATGTATCAGTCTGGACTACTGATGCCAAAGGAATGGTGCCAGACCCTCAGCTGTGTGATCAGGACTCGACAATGTATCAGTCTGGACTACTGATGCCAAAGGAATGGTACCAGACCCTCAGCTGTATGATCAGGACTCGACAATGTATCAGTCTGGACTACTGATGCCAAAGGAATGGTACCAGACCCTCAGCTGTGTGATCAGGACTCGACAATGTATCAGTCTGGACTACTGATGCCAAAGGAATGGTGCCAGACCCTCAGCTGTGTGATCAGGACTCGACAATGTATCAGTCTGGACTACTGATGCCAAAGGAATGGTGCCAGACCCTCAGCTGTGTGATCAGGACTCGACAATGTATCAGTCTGGACTACTGATGCCAAATGAATGGTGCCAGACCCTCAGCTGTATGATCAGGACTCGACAATGTATCAGTCTGGACTACTGATGCCAAAGGAATGGTGCCAGACCCTCAGCTGTGTGATCAGGACTCGACAATGTATCAGTCTGGACTACTGATGCCAAATGAATGGTGCCAGACCCTCAGCTGTATGATCAGGACTCGACAATGTATCAGTCTGGACTACTGATGCCAAAGGAATGGTGCCAGACCCTCAGCTGTGTGATCAGGACTCGACAATGTATCAGTCTGGACTACTGATGCCAAAGGAATGGTGCCAGACCCTCAGCTGTATGATCAGGACTCGACAATGTATCAGTCTGGACTACTGATGCCAAATGAATGGTGCCAGACCCTCAGCTGTATGATCAGGACTCGACAATGTATCAGTCTGGACTACTGATGCCAAATGAATGGTGCCAGACCCTCAGCTGTATGATCAGGACTCGACAATGTATCAGTCTGGACTACTGATGCCAAAGGAATGGTGCCAGACCCTCAGCTGTGTGATCAGGACTCGACAATGTATCAGTCTGGACTACTGATGCCAAAGGAATGGTGCCAGACCCTCAGCTGTGTGATCAGGACTCGACAATGTATCAGTCTGGACTACTGATGCCAAATGAATGGTGCCAGACCCTCAGCTGTATGATCAGGACTCGACAATGTATCAGTCTGGACTACTGATGCCAAAGGAATGGTGCCAGACCTCAGCTGTGTGATCAGGACTCGACAATGTATCAGTCTGGACTACTGATGCCAAATGAATGGTGCCAGACCCTCAGCTGTGTGATCAGGACTCGACAATGTATCAGTCTGGACTACTGATGCCAAATGAATGGTGCCAGACCCTCAGCTGTGTGATCAGGACTCGACAATGTATCAGTCTGGACTACTGATGCCAAATGAATGGTGCCAGACCCTCAGCTGTGTGATCAGGACTCGACAATGTATCAGTCTGGACTACTGATGCCAAAGGAATGGTACCAGACCCTCAGCTGTGTGATCAGGACTCGACAATGTATCAGTCTGGACTACTGATGCCAAATGAATGGTACCAAAAGACAAAAAACCTGACTAGCACATCCAGACTAATGTGAACTAGGTGCAAACCAAAGGGAGCTACCCTCATGTAAAACATCCAAAAAAAGGCTGCACTCAAGCATACTAAAGCATGACAACATAGAATATATGAAATTTTGAATAGCAATATGGCTTTGGAATATAAGGAAAAATTTGAGACGCTTAGTATAAACATTTGGCCAAACATTTTAAAGCCCACCAACCATCGTCAAGGTGGTCTCAATACTGGTGAGTCCCTGACCTAATGTGAACATACCTCTATTAGGCTGATATCTGAATTTCTGGGTGAATATGCACCTCTGTCAGTAATGCCTGCATTTATGGGTAAAGTAGGGACCTGGTGTAATTAAAATCACCACCTGGTGGGAGCGGAGTGCTCGGTCAGTAAGCTAACATTCAATAGACAAAAAAACCTGACTGGCACATCCAGACTAATGTGAACTAGGTGCAAACCAAAGGGAGCTACCCTCATGTAAAACATCCAAAAAAACATCCAAAAAAAACCGAGCACTCCGCTCCCACCAGCCATATTGCTATTCAAAATTTCATATATTCTATGTTGTCATGCTTTAGTATGCTTGAGTGCAGCCTTTTTTTTGGATGTTTTACATGAGGGTAGCTCCCTTTGGTTTGCACCTAGTTCACATTAGTCTGGATGTGCTAGTCAGGTTTTTTGTCTTTTGAATGTTAGCTTGCTGACCGAGCACTCCGCTCCCACCAGGTGGTGATTTTAATTACACCAGCTCCCTACTTTACCCATAAATGCAGGCATTACTGACAGAGGTGCATATTCGCCCAGAAATTCAGATATCAGCCTAATAGAGGTATGTTCACATTAGGTCAGGACTCACCAGTATTGAGACCACCTTGACGATGGTTGTTGAGCTTAAATGTTTGGCCAATGTTTATACTAAGCGTCTCAAATTTTTCCTTATATTCCAAAGCCATATTGCTATTCAAAATTTCATATATTCTATGTTGTCATGCTTTAGTATGCTTGAGTGCAGCCTTTTTTTGGATGTTTTAAATGAATGGTACCAGACCTCAGCTGTGTGATCAGGACTCGACAATGTATCAGTCTGGACTACTGATGCCAAAGGAATGGTGCCAGACCCTCAGCTGTGTGATCAGGACTCGAAATGTATCAGTCTGGACTACTGATGCCAAAGGAATGGTACCAGACCCTCAGCTGTGTGATCAGGACTCGACAATGTATCAGTCGGACTACTGATGCCAAAGGAATGGTGCCAGACCCTCAGCTGTGTGATCAGGACTCGACAATGTATCAGTCTGGACTACTGATGCCAAAGGAATGGTACCAGACCCTCAGCTGTGTGATCAGGACTCGACAATGTATCAGTCTGGACTATGATGCCAAAGGAATGGTACCAGACCCTCAGCTGTGTGATCAGGACTCGACAATGTATCAGTCTGGACTACTGATGCCAAAGGAATGGTACCAGACCCTCAGCTGTGTGATCAGGACTCGACAATGTATCAGTCTGGACTACTGATGCCAAAGGAATGGTGCCAGACCCTCAGCTGTGTGATCAGGACTCGACAATGTATCAGTCTGGACTACTGATGCCAAAGGAATGGTACCAGACCCTCAGCTGTGTGATCAGGACTCGACAATGTATCAGTCTGGACTACTGATGCCAAAGGAATGGTGCCAGACCCTCAGCTGTGTGATCAGGACTCGACAATGTATCAGTCTGGACTACTGATGCCAAAGGAATGGTACCAGACCCTCAGCTGTGTGATCAGGACTCGACAATGTATCAGTCTGGACTACTGATGCCAAAGGAATGGTACCAGACCCTCAGCTGTGTGATCAGGACTCGACAATGTATCAGTCTGGACTACTGATGCCAAAGGAATGGTACCAGACCCTCAGCTGTGTGATCAGGACTCGACAATGTATCAGTCTGGACTACTGATGCCAAAGGAATGGTACCAGACCCTCAGCTGTGTGATCAGGACTCGACAATGTATCAGTCTGGACTACTGATGCCAAAGGAATGGTGCCAGACCCTCAGCTGTATGATCAGGACTCGGTCAGCAGTGGAAAGGCGAATAATGAAGCTTCAGACTCATCACTGCAATCCGTGGTCATTTACAGAAGAGTGGACGCAGTCTTAACGGGATGACTTCTTCTGGAGTATTATTGAGGGGGATCCCGCAGCCCCAATATGCACCGTCCTGCGATAACTCACTTGTCTGGGTTTCTGACACGGAAAGTTGCGCTCAGAGACTTCAACCGGGAATCAGTCTAATAGGAAAGAAAAAAAATCAGACCAGTGAGAATTGCCAGAGAAAGGTACAGGACGTGCCGGGGTAAGGGGCCTGCGTTCATTGCGTGGCGGTCGGACCCCTGTATCCAGACGATCTAGTCAGAAATAGAGCAGTGAACTGGTTAAAAATGCCGAGGCATCAACCATACGGACGAGCGGACGGACGACCACGGGATGACTGTAGTTGTGAATGACAACGTTCATTTGCCATACAGTGTACAAACTGGAAAGATACCCCAAGAGCGGAGCGGAGCCCCCCGCCGCCATTGTTTTTATGCCGTTCATTGAGCAGTATAATGACCGGGTCCCACACTTCCTCAGGCCACGATACAAATCGTGCGTGTCCCCGTTGGAGCGGTGGGAGGTCTATTTTTGCGCGTCGGGCGGTCGTTTCTATTGATAGCATTTTGCGGTACTTATGGTGCTTTCATTACTTTTTTTTGGAGGGGGGATGGATGTTGGATGACCACTGTATAACAACTTTGGTGTTTATAGATTTTCTTTCCAGCATTTACCGTGCGGGTTAATTTTCTATCAGAATGGACTGGACTCTGACAGATGCAGCGATGAAACCGTCGCTTATTTTAGATTTCTTTACTTTTGGACTGGAAAAAAACAAAAACAAAACCACAAGAAGGGCGGTGTTCACACAGTCTGATTATGAACTTATTATTGTAAGTCCCCCATAGGGGTCTTCAGCCTGAGGTCAGAACTGCCAACGGCAGGGTGTTTTAAGAGTACAAAGATGGCGACAACCAACTGGCAGCACTATTGTGTCATGTGGGAGCTGAGAACAGGCGCCATGCCAGCGACATTTGTAGGGATACACACTGCAGAGGGGGTGGCTTCTCCCCACGGGGGCCGCACTCGCCGGCTATGACGGCATGTGGCCGCTCTCGTAATATCACCGTGGGGGTCTGCACACAGAGGACACAATGACAGCACCCGGCGTCCCCTGATCACCGTACCTTTCCTTGCAGCCCGGCCTCAGTCAGCGCCTCCTTCCAACCGCTCTCCTGGAGACAACACACGTACATGAGGGGCAGCACACAGGATGTGTTATGACGGCATGTGTCCGCAGGGAGCTGCGTACCTGGTTCAGGAAAGAAGTGAAGATCTTGTCGTGACAGAGTACGGGGTGACACGCCACCCGGAGCAGGAAGTTCTCCAGCCCGATCCTCCTCCGCTCCACGAAGTCCGGATCCATGTTATCAGCCGACAGCTTGTGCCACACGAACTCTGCCTGGAAACACAGGGACTAGGTGACCCACGACCACTGACACCCAGGAATAGAGCCCACAACGGGAGATTTCCCATGCAGCTCATCCACAGACCTGTCACCCATCAGGGAATGTAAAAACTGACTATCTCACAGCAGAGGGTTTGTTACAATGTATCCAGTACACGTTTTCATTCAATGAACTGTCCATCACTGACAGCAAGCAAGGATCTTATTACGTTAGATAAGATTTACAAGCGGCTGCTCCGTCCCTATAACATGCGGCAGACCAGCGTCATCCACGCGGCACTTTACCCTCTTCTCTGGTAACGGCGGCACAACCACGAACGGATACGTGATGCACAGATAATTGCGCAGAAGCTCAAACTCGCTGTATCTCCGCCACAGGCAGTCCAGAGAGCTGTGTCCCTCACTGTGAGCATCCAGCAACCTGGAGAAGAAAGCACAGACGTCAGCGAGATGCCACCATGCCTCACCCATCACGGGGCCACGCGCCTCACCGGGTCTCTATCAGATACGCCGTGTACGTCTCCTGCATGTTCATCGCATTCTTCCCTGTTCGCTTCTCGGCTTCTGAGACGCTGATCTCAAACCTTTTCAATAAAGATTCCTCCCCCAACATCTGCGAAAGAAAGAAGCGAGAGCTGATCGGTGACGGGGAGTCCGTAAAGGCGGAGAGGCCAAAACACAAGGCAAAGGATATGGAGGGCGAGGCAACGGGGCAAACGACTGGGGGCCAAAACGACAGTATGGGGGGGCAACGACGGGGGCCAAAACGACAGTATGTTGGGGCGAGGCGACGACGGGGGGCCAAAACGACAGTATGGGGGGGCAACGACGGGGGCCAAAACGACAGTATGTTGGGGCGAGGCGACGACGGGGGGCCAAAACGACAGTATGGGGGGGCAACGACGGGGGCCAAAACGACAGTATGTTGGGGCGAGGCGACGACGGGGGGCCAAAACGACAGTATGGGGGGGCAACGACGGGGGCCAAAACGACAGTATGGGGGGGCGAGGCGACGACGGGGGCCAAAACGACAGTATGGGGGGGGTCGAGGAGACGACGGGGGCCAAAACGACAGTATGGGGGGGGGGCGAGGCGACGATGGGGGCCAAAACGACAGTATGGGGGGGCAACGACGGGGGCCAAAACGACAGTATGGGGGGGCAACGACGGGGGCCAAAACGACAGTATGGGGGGGCGAGGCGACGACGGGGGCCAAAACGACAGTATGGGGGGGTCGAGGAGACAACGGGGGCCAAAACGACAGTATGGGGGGGGGGCGAGGCGACGATGGGGGCCAAAACGACAGTATGGGAGGGCCAAAACGACAGTATGGGGGGGGGGAGGACAACGGGGGCCAAAACGACAGAATGAGGGCGAGGAGACAACGGGGGCCAAAACAACAGTATGGGGGGGGAGGAGACAACGGGGGCCAAAACGACAGTATGGGGGGGGAGGAGACAACGGGGCCAAAACGACAGTATGGGGGGGAGGAGACAAGGACAATGGGGGGGGCGGGCCAAAACAACAGTATGGGAGGGGAGGAGACAACGGGGGCCAAAACGACAGAATGGGGGCGAGGAGACAACGGCGGCCAAAACAACAGTATGGGGAGGCAAGGAGACAACGGGGCCAAAACGACAGAATGGGGGCGAGGAGACAACGGGGGCCAAAACAACAGTATGGGGGGTGAGGAGACTTTCGGGGCCAAAACGACAGAATGGGGGCGAGGAGACAACGGGGGCCAAATGGGCAGTGTGGGGGGGGGGGGCCAAGAAGAGACAACGGGGGCCAAAATGACAGAAGGGGGAGGAGACAATGGGGGCCAAAACGACAGTATGGGGGGGGGGAGGAGAAACGGGGGCCAAAACAACAGTATGGGGGGGAGAGGACCGGGGGGCCAAAACAACAGTATGGGGGGGAGGAGACAACGGGGGCCAAAACGACAGTATGGGGGGGGGGAGGCGACAACGGGGACCCAAACGACGTATGGGGGGGAGGAGACAATGGGGGCCAAAACGACAGAATGGGGGGAGGAGACAATGGGGGCCAAAACGACAGAATGGGGGCGAGGAGACAACGGGGGCCAAACGACAGAATGGGGGGGAGGAGACACGGGGCCAAAACGACAGTATGGGGGGGCGAGGAGACAAGGGGGCCAAAATGACAGAAAGGGGGGGAAGAGACAACGGGGGCCAAAATGACAGAATGGGGGGAGGAGACAATGGGGGCCAAAACGACAGTGTGGGGGGGGCGAGGAGACAATGGGGGCCAAAAAGACAGTATGGGGGGGGAGAACGCGGGGGGCAAAAACGATATATGGAGACACGGGGGGGCAAAACGATAGTATGGGGGGCGAGGGGGACAACGGGGGCCAAAACGACAGTTATGGGGGGGTGGGAGACAAACGGGGCCAAAACAACAGTATGGGAGGGGAGGAGGGCACGGGGGCCAAAACGACAGAATGGGGGCGAGGAGACAACGGCGGCCAAAAAAAACAGTATGGGGAGGCGAGGAGACAACGGGGGGGAAAAAGACAGAATGGGGGCGAGGAGACAAAGGGGCCAAAACAACAGTATGGGGAGTGAGGAGACTACGGGGGCCAAAACGACAGAATGGGGCGAGGAACAACGGGGGCAAAAGACAGTGTGGGGGGGGGCAAGAAGAGACAACGGGGGCCAAAATGACAGAATGGGGGGAGGAGGGCAATGGGGCCAAAACGACAGTATGGGGGGGGGAGGAGACAACGGGGGCCAAAACAACAGTATGGGGGGGAGGAGACGCGGGGCCAAAACAACAGTATGGGGGGAGGAGACAACGGGGCCAAAACGACAGTAAAGGGGGGAGGAGGCGACAACGGGGACCCAAACGACAGTATGGGGGGAGGGGAAAAACGGGGGGCAAAACGACAGAGGGGGGGGGGCAATGGGGCCCCAAAAAGACGAATGGGGGGCAGGGGAAACGAGGGCCCAAAAAAGACAGAATGGGGGGGGGGGGACAACGGGGGGAAACGACAGTTTTGGGGGGGGGGCGAGGGGACCCGGGGGGCCAAAAAGAAAAATGGGGGGGGAAAGACAAAAGGGGGCCCCAAAAAGACGAATGGGGGGGGAGGAGACAATGGGGGCCAAAACGCAGGGGGGGGGGGGGGAGGAGACAATGGGGGCCAAAACGACGTATGGGGGGGGAGAAGCGGGGGGCCCCCAAAAGATAGTATGGAGGGAACAAAAGGGGGGCAAAACGATAGTAGGGGGGGAGGACAAGGGGGGCCCAAAACCGTTTGGGGGGGGTGAGGGACAAAGGGGGCCAAAA
>JARQOD010005561.1:0-47346 GCA_033576555.1 Oophaga sylvatica
TTCTAGGGGCTTATTTCAGCCAGACCTAACCACATGCATACATGACCACACTGGCGCAAGCACGTAATAGATTTGATACTAGCGCAAGGACAGTCTTTTATAGCTGCCACGAGAAAACGTCCTTCCAGGAAGGACCAATGGGAAGCTGCTTCAGAACATCAACAGCCACAGCACCTTCCTGAAGGACCAATAGGAGTGGCAGCTGTATCTGAGCATGTGACCACTGATCTCCAATGGGAGATCTTGCTCTGGGCACGCTCAGATGAAGCAACAAAGGACTTAGTCCTAAAGATTTCTGCTCGCCGCTGACCAGTGCTGACTACAATAGCAGAACCTGAAGAGGAAGCAGCAAGTCTCTGCACAGTATTAGACCGGGCGAGACGCTGGGACCGACGTCTTTGCTGAACAGGCTCCACTGCGGCCGGAGATGGATGGGGGACCACAGCGGGATTGGTTCGAGACTCCCCTTGTGCAGCAGTGGGAAGTCGAACCCTAACACAGAAATGTAGGCATTTTTGCAAATTTATTAAAAAAGAAAAACTGAAATATCACATGGTCATAAGTATTCAGAACATTTTGCTCAGACACTCATATGTAAGTCATATGCTGTCTATTTCCTTGTGATGCTCTTTGAAATGGTTCTTATCCTTCATTGGAGTCCAGCTGTGTTTAATGAAACTGATAGAACTTGATTTGAAAAGGCACACACCTGTCTATATAAAGGTACTGCCACACTAAACTATCCCGCTAGCGATCACGATAACGACGCATACTAATGCGATCGCTAGAAGGATAGTTTCAATATCGCTAGTAGCTGCCTAATTTAGTGATGTCGTTAAGGACGCTAACGCGGTTAGCGATCTCCTTAATGACACCGCACATCGCTCACACTACCCACATCCACGTCAACAGATCCTCCTTGCAGTCAGCCACAGATCACATGCACCGTGTGCAGACAGCAGTGACAGCGGCTATAACGGGCGGCGGCCGCTCCGTGCTGTGGTCTGCTGTGCTGGGAGGGTTCCGGTGCTGTCCCCCTGCTCCGGGCCTGGCGCTCCTGTGGGGGGATGGGTGGTCGGTCTCCTCCTCTTCCCGGCTCGCAGCGCCTGTCTGAGAGAGATGCACGGCTGACACCCAGCGCTCCCAGGAGCAGACGGCCGCCGTGCTACCAGGCTGATTCTTGGATTAAAAAGGTGCCACACTCAGCGATATATGCTCAGCGGGACGCCAACGATAAAAATAGGGTCCGGATCGATGAGAACGATGAACGAGATCACAGCAGGATCACAGCAGGGGCCACGTCGCTAGTACATGCCACACACAACAACGTCACTAACGAGATCGCTAAATAGTGACGTTTTTTAGCGATCTCGTTAGCGACGCTGTTTAGTGTGGCATACCCTTAAGACTTCACAGCTCAAAGTGCATGTCAGAACAAATGAGAATCATGAGATCAAAAAAAATGGCCAAAGAGCTCAGAGACAGAATTGTGGCAAGGCACAGATCTGGCCAAGGTTACAAAAGAATTTCTGCAGTACTCAAGGTTCCTAAGAAAACAGTGGCCTCCATAATCCTTAAATGCAAGAAGTTTGGAATCACCAGAAGTCTCCCTTCTGAACAATCGTGGGAGAAGAGCCTTGGTGAGAGCGGTGAAGAAAAACCCCAAGATCACTGTGGCTGAGCTCCACAGATGCAGTAGGGAGATGGAAGAAAGTTCCACAAAGTCAACTCTCACTGCAGTCCTCATCAGTCAGGCCTTTATGGCAGAGTGGCCTGACGGAAGCCTCTCCTCAGTGCCAGACATATGAAAGCCGGCATAGAGTTAGTAAAAAAAACATATGAAGGACTCCCAGACTATGAGAAATAAGATTCTCTGGTCTGATGAAATGAAGATAGAACTTTTTGGTAATAATTCTAAGCAGTATGTGTGGAGAAAACCAGGCACTGCTCATGACCTGCCCAAAACAATCCCAACAGTGACACATTGTGGTGGCAACATCATGCTATGGGGGTGTTTTTCAGCTGCAGGGACAGAACAACTAGTTGCTATTGAAGGAAACATGAATGTGGCCAAGTACAGAGATATATTGGATGAAAACCTCTTCCAGAGTGCTCTGGAACTCAGACTTGGCCGAAGGTTCACCTTCCAACAAGACCATGACCCTAAGCACACAAATATTCAAGCAGCTGACAGCACTCGGGAGTTATCAAGGATGCACGTTCAGAAGTTCGGGGATCCAAACGAACGAAGTCCAACAGAAAAAAAGGAACAGCATCCAATCCAGGTAGAAGTATGAAAAAACTTTATTCAGCCACCATAAAACACGACGTTTCGGCCATTGTTAGGCCTTTATCAAGTATACAAAATAGGGCAAAATGGTGTCCTTAAATGGTGTGGAGAAGCCAATCACCATCCAGGAACCGCCCACAGTGCAAATAGATATATAACATTTAATACAGCAATATACAATTTAAAACAGTGATCAAAGCAGAAGTAATGACATCACAAAGAAAATACTGCAAAGTACAAAAAACAGCATATAATATTCAAGAGATTACTCCATGTAAACAGTATCACAATATCTGTCTACCAATAGATGATCTGTTCTTATACACACCCATCATAATGTTTGTACCAATCATGTGCTCACTAACTGCATCGTCCTCCATGTCCAATCAGTATCTGCTCATCAGCACTTACTCAGAGCTCTCTTCCAATCGCCCACAGGAAACACAGTTCAGAAGACACATTTAGCACACACCCCTCTGTGGTAAACTAAAGCACATGTTCAGTCAGTATCTGCTCATCAGCACTTACTCAGAGCTCTCTTCCAATCGCCCACAGGAACACAGTTCAGAAGACACATTTAGCACACCCCCCTCTGTGGTAAACAAAAGCACATGTTCAGAGGTCGTCACAGCAAAACGCTGAGTGGATCATGTGACCACCAGCGTCAGCAGACATCCGACCATGTGACCGCCAGCATCATCAAAGGTCCCGTCGCATGATGACCACATCATAGACCTCCATTTAAAGAAGTCACGGCCAAAAAGCAAAATATCACGTGATCACAGGCATCATCCGACACCCGGTCACATGATTTGATATGGGCAAAAAAAAAAAAAACGCACATGCGCAATGGGTTGTACCAGGGCTTCAGCTGGTCACATGACCATCAATGTCACAAAACCAACGGAACTATATTCAGAGCTGGCTAAAAGTGTATACCAAACACAAACCGCAGCAGAAGAGTGCTCAATACTCTAAAGGCGAGGAAACATTGAAAACTCCCAGCAAAATACAGCCAACTACAGTGTGCAGCTTACTAGTTTATACAGAAAAGGGGAGATTAACTAAATGTACAAAAAACATAAGTGATGTCATCATCAGGGATTATTAGGTCACCATGTGCTCCGATCATTCCAGATTATATTCCTAAAAAAACAACAAACACAAATAAAATATATATCTAAAAACAAACACAGAATTCAGATGCAAGAATTACCTAGCACAAATATGTAAATTATATTCTATATTCAACCCCTTTGGTTGTAATGTCCCCAAAACGGAAATCCAACGGAGTTCCTTCTGTTTGAGCAACTTAGTCCTGTCACCACCTCTCCTGAGGGGTGGAACCCCATCGATAACCCTAAATCTCAGCTGACTAACCAGGTGCCCACATTCTACAAAATGCTTAGATACTGGCAGCTCCATCATTTTCATCCTGATAGTACTCTTGTGTTTGCTTATCCTGGCCTTGACTTCCATCGTCGTCTCACCTATGTACATGAGTCCACACGGGCACACAAGCATATAGATTACATAGCTGGATGTACAGGAATACCGTTCCTGGATCCGAAAGCGTTGACCAGTATATGAGTGCCCGAAACTATCTCCCTTAATCATATTGCCACAACAAGCACAGTTCAAACATGGAAAATTTCCATTCCTCGGAGGGCCCAAAGTCAACTGTCTAAATATTTTTGAAGATCCAATATCAGATTTGACTAGCCTATCTTTCAAATTACGTCCTCGCCTATATGAAAGTAATGGCTTGTGCGCAAATTCAGTTACTTCCGGTAAACCTCTATGCAATAGGCCCCAATGCTTGTTCAAGATATTCCCTATTTTACCACTAATAGGGCAATAGGTAGAGACAAAAGGGACTCTTTTAGGGAGAACCCTAGTACGTTTTGTTCTCACATCTTCCAATGTTGTCTTCAAGGCCTTCTCCTTGAATTTTCTAAGGTCCCTCTCAGGATAACCCCTTCTAATAAATTTCTCACACATCTGTTCAAGCCTTCTATCCAAAACAGTCTCATCCTTAACTATCCTACGTACTCTCAGCATCTGGCTCCAAGGCAGAGACTCTATCATTTTTCTTGGATGATTACTATCAAAAACCAGAAGACTGTTCCTGTCTGTGTCCTTTATGAACAAATCAGTGCATAACCTTCCATTATGTTTATACACTAGAGTATCAAGAAATTGAATCTGGTCAAAGGAATGTGTCATGGTAAACTTCAGCTCAGGAAAAATCATATTCAGATGACTATGGAAAGATACCAGATCATTCATGTTCCCTTCCCAAACACAAAAAATATCGTCAATGTAGCGCCACCAGGCTCTGACATGGCGCCAGTGGATGGAACTGTACACATGCTGGTCCTCGAGTACCGCCATGTAGATGTTTGCATAAGTGGGCGCCACATTGGACCCCATGGCGGTACCACGCAACTGCAGGAAGTAGTCATCCCCAAAAAGAAAAAAATTCCTTCTGAGGACAAACTCCAACAGTGCCAGGACCAGCTGTGCACCATCTGGGGCCATGTCAGAGCCCGCCAGCGCCACACCAACAGCCTCCAAACCTCGTTCATGTTTAATGGAGGTGTACAGTGACACAACATCAAATGAAATGAGAATTGTATCTTCCGTGATGTCAAGGCCCTCAATCTTACTCAGAAAATGGTTAGTATCCATAATATAGGATTTGGCCTCCATAGCAAAGTGACGCAACACCTTGTCTAGAAAGATAGATACTTTATTGCATAAAGAACCCCGCCCAGACACTATCGGGCGTCCAGGGGGATCCAATAGATTTTTATGGATTTTAGGCAGGGTGTACAGAATCGGAGTCACCGGAAATTCCACCAAAAGAAAATCAGAAAGTTTCTGGTCTATCAGACCATTAGATAATGCCTCATCGATCAACATTCTTAACTCACTCTGAAAACAAGGTGTGGGATCTTTAGGCAACTTAGCATAAACTGCCGTATCCAATAACTGACCACAAATCTCGGCCCGGTATTTATGGGTATCCATCACCACCAGGGCCCCGCCTTTGTCGGCTGCCCTGATGGTGATGGCTTTGTTACCCGAGAGTCTGTCCAACACCTGCCTCTCACTGTATGTTAAATTCCCTCTTCTGAATGGACCCACACCATCTTGTCTCAATCTAGCTATGTCCTTTTCAACCAATTGGATGTATGATTCCACAAAACTGTTTTTAACAGGAGGTTGAAAGTTACTTTTGTTATAAAGGCCAAAATACTGTAAAGCAAAGCCCCTAGAGGCATCATTAGTTGAAGCAGTAGGTATACCAACATTCTCATTAAAATAAACTGCTAATCTTAGCCTCCTAAAAAAGGCAAAAAGATCTTTTTGCCTTTTTTAGGAGGCTAAGATTAGCAGTGAGAGGCAGGTGTTGGACAGACTCTCGGGTAACAAAGCCATCACCATCAGGGCAGCCGACAAAGGCGGGGCCCTGGTGATGATGGATACCCATAAATACCGGGCCGAGATTTGTGGTCAGTTATTGGATACGGCAGTTTATGCTAAGTTGCCTAAAGATCCCACACCTTGTTTTCAGAGTGAGTTAAGAATGTTGATCGATGAGGCATTATCTAATGGTCTGATAGACCAGAAACTTTCTGATTTTCTTTTGGTGGAATTTCCGGTGACTCCGATTCTGTACACCCTGCCTAAAATCCATAAAAATCTATTGGATCCCCCTGGACGCCCGATAGTGTCTGGGCGGGGTTCTTTATGCAATAAAGTATCTATCTTTCTAGACAAGGTGTTGCGTCACTTTGCTATGGAGGCCAAATCCTATATTATGGATACTAACCATTTTCTGAGTAAGATTGAGGGCCTTGACATCACGGAAGATACAATTCTCATTTCATTTGATGTTGTGTCACTGTACACCTCCATTAAACATGAACGAGGTTTGGAGGCTGTTGGTGTGGCGCTGGCGGGCTCTGACATGGCCCCAGATGGTGCACAGCTGGTCCTGGCACTGTTGGAGTTTGTCCTCAGAAGGAATTTTTTTCTTTTTGGGGATGACTACTTCCTGCAGTTGCGTGGTACCGCCATGGGGTCCAATGTGGCGCCCACTTATGCAAACATCTACATGGCGGTACTCGAGGACCAGCATGTGTACAGTTCCATCCACTGGCGCCATGTCAGAGCCTGGTGGCGCTACATTGACGATATTTTTTGTGTTTGGGAAGGGAACATGAATGATCTGGTATCTTTCCATAGTCATCTGAATATGATTTTTCCTGAGCTGAAGTTTACCATGACACATTCCTTTGACCAGATTCAATTTCTTGATACTCTAGTGTATAAACATAATGGAAGGTTATGCACTGATTTGTTCATAAAGGACACAGACAGGAACAGTCTTCTGGTTTTTGATAGTAATCATCCAAGAAAAATGATAGAGTCTCTGCCTTGGAGCCAGATGCTGAGAGTACGTAGGATAGTTAAGGATGAGACTGTTTTGGATAGAAGGCTTGAACAGATGTGTGAGAAATTTATTAGAAGGGGTTATCCTGAGAGGGACCTTAGAAAATTCAAGGAGAAGGCCTTGAAGACAACATTGGAAGATGTGAGAACAAAACGTACTAGGGTTCTCCCTAAAAGAGTCCCTTTTGTCTCTACCTATTGCCCTATTAGTGGTAAAATAGGGAATATCTTGAACAAGCATTGGGGCCTATTGCATAGAGGTTTACCGGAAGTAACTGAATTTGCGCACAAGCCATTACTTTCATATAGGCGAGGACGTAATTTGAAAGATAGGCTAGTCAAATCTGATATTGGATCTTCAAAAATATTTAGACAGTTGACTTTGGGCCCTCCGAGGAATGGAAATTTTCCATGTTTGAACTGTGCTTGTTGTGGCAATATGATTAAGGGAGATAGTTTCGGGCACTCATATACTGGTCAACGCTTTCGGATCCAGGAACGGTATTCCTGTACATCCAGCTATGTAATCTATATGCTTGTGTGCCCGTGTGGACTCATGTACATAGGTGAGACGACGATGGAAGTCAAGGCCAGGATAAGCAAACACAAGAGTACTATCAGGACGAAAATGATGGAGCTGCCAGTATCTAAGCATTTTGTAGAATGTGGGCACCTGGTTAGTCAGCTGAGATTTAGGGTTATCGATGGGGTTCCACCCCTCAGGAGAGGTGGTGACAGGACTAAGTTGCTCAAACAGAAGGAACTCCGTTGGATTTCCGTTTTGGGGACATTACAACCAAAGGGGTTGAATATAGAATATAATTTACATATTTGTGCTAGGTAATTCTTGCATCTGAATTCTGTGTTTGTTTTTAGATATATATTTTATTTGTGTTTGTTGTTTTTTTAGGAATATAATCTGGAATGATCGGAGCACATGGTGACCTAATAATCCCTGATGATGACATCACTTATGTTTTTTGTACATTTAGTTAATCTCCCCTTTTCTGTATAAACTAGTAAGCTGCACACTGTAGTTGGCTGTATTTTGCTGGAGTTTTCAATGTTTCCTCGCCTTTAGAGTATTGAGCACTCTTCTGCTGCGGTTTGTGTTTGGTATACACTTTTAGCCAGCTCTGAATATAGTTCCGTTGGTTTTGTGACATTGATGGTCATGTGACCAGCTGAAGCCCTGGTACAACCCATTGCGCATGTGCGTTTTTTTTTTTTTTGCCCATATCAAATCATGTGACCGGGTGTCGGATGATGCCTGTGATCACGTGATATTTTGCTTTTTGGCCGTGACTTCTTTAAATGGAGGTCTATGATGTGGTCATCATGCGACGGGACCTTTGATGATGCTGGCGGTCACATGGTCGGATGTCTGCTGACGCTGGTGGTCACATGATCCACTCAGCGTTTTGCTGTGACGACCTCTGAACATGTGCTTTTTGTTTACCACAGAGGGGGGTGTGCTAAATGTGTCTTCTGAACTGTGTTCCTGTGGGCGATTGGAAGAGAGCTCTGAGTAAGTGCTGATGAGCAGATACTGATTGGACATGGAGGACGATGCAGTTAGTGACACATTGTGGTGGCAACATCATGCTATGGGGGTGTTTTTCAGCTGCAGGGACAGAACAACTAGTTGCTATTGAAGGAAACATGAATGTGGCCAAGTACAGAGATATATTGGATGAAAACCTCTTCCAGAGTGCTCTGGAACTCAGACTTGGCCGAAGGTTCACCTTCCAACAAGACCATGACCCTAAGCACACAAATATTCAAGCAGCTGACAGCACTCGGGAGTTATCAAGGATGCACGTTCAGAAGTTCGGGGATCCAAACGAACGAAGTCCAACAGAAAAAAAGGAACAGCATCCAATCCAGGTAGAAGTATGAAAAAACTTTATTCAGCCACCATAAAACACGACGTTTCGGCCATTGTTAGGCCTTTATCAAGTATACAAAATAGGGCAAAATGGTGTCCTTAAATGGTGTGGAGAAGCCAATCACCATCCAGGAACCGCCCACAGTGCAAATAGATATATAACATTTAATACAGCAATATACAATTTAAAACAGTGATCAAAGCAGAAGTAATGACATCACAAAGAAAATACTGCAAAGTACAAAAAACAGCATATAATATTCAAGAGATTACTCCATGTAAACAGTATCACAATATCTGTCTACCAATAGATGATCTGTTCTTATACACACCCATCATAATGTTTGTACCAATCATGTGCTCACTAACTGCATCGTCCTCCATGTCCAATCAGTATCTGCTCATCAGCACTTACTCAGAGCTCTCTTCCAATCGCCCACAGGAACACAGTTCAGAAGACACATTTAGCACACACCCCTCTGTGGTAAACTAAAGCACATGTTCAGTCAGTATCTGCTCATCAGCACTTACTCAGAGCTCTCTTCCAATCGCCCACAGGAACACAGTTCAGAAGACACATTTAGCACACCCCCCTCTGTGGTAAACAAAAGCACATGTTCAGAGGTCGTCACAGCAAAACGCTGAGTGGATCATGTGACCACCAGCGTCAGCAGACATCCGACCATGTGACCGCCAGCATCATCAAAGGTCCCGTCGCATGATGACCACATCATAGACCTCCATTTAAAGAAGTCACGGCCAAAAAGCAAAATATCACGTGATCACAGGCATCATCCGACACCCGGTCACATGATTTGATATGGGCAAAAAAAAAAAAACGCACATGCGCAATGGGTTGTACCAGGGCTTCAGCTGGTCACATGACCATCAATGTCACAAAACCAACGGAACTATATTCAGAGCTGGCTAAAAGTGTATACCAAACACAAACCGCAGCAGAAGAGTGCTCAATACTCTAAAGGCGAGGAAACATTGAAAACTCCCAGCAAAATACAGCCAACTACAGTGTGCAGCTTACTAGTTTATACAGAAAAGGGGAGATTAACTAAATGTACAAAAAACATAAGTGATGTCATCATCAGGGATTATTAGGTCACCATGTGCTCCGATCATTCCAGATTATATTCCTAAAAAAACAACAAACACAAATAAAATATATATCTAAAAACAAACACAGAATTCAGATGCAAGAATTACCTAGCACAAATATGTAAATTATATTCTATATTCAACCCCTTTGGTTGTAATGTCCCCAAAACGGAAATCCAACGGAGTTCCTTCTGTTTGAGCAACTTAGTCCTGTCACCACCTCTCCTGAGGGGTGGAACCCCATCGATAACCCTAAATCTCAGCTGACTAACCAGGTGCCCACATTCTACAAAATGCTTAGATACTGGCAGCTCCATCATTTTCGTCCTGATAGTACTCTTGTGTTTGCTTATCCTGGCCTTGACTTCCATCGTCGTCTCACCTATGTACATGAGTCCACACGGGCACACAAGCATATAGATTACATAGCTGGATGTACAGGAATACCGTTCCTGGATCCGAAAGCGTTGACCAGTATATGAGTGCCCGAAACTATCTCCCTTAATCATATTGCCACAACAGCACAGTTCAAACATGGAAAATTTCCATTCCTCGGAGGGCCCAAAGTCAACTGTCTAAATATTTTTGAAGATCCAATATCAGATTTGACTAGCCTATCTTTCAAATTACGTCCTCGCCTATATGAAAGTAATGGCTTGTGCGCAAATTCAGTTACTTCCGGTAAACCTCTATGCAATAGGCCCCAATGCTTGTTCAAGATATTCCCTATTTTACCACTAATAGGGCAATAGGTAGAGACAAAAGGGACTCTTTTAGGGAGAACCCTAGTACGTTTTTTTCTCACATCTTCCAATGTTGTCTTCAAGGCCTTCTCCTTGAATTTTCTAAGGTCCCTCTCAGGATAACCCCTTCTAATAAATTTCTCACACATCTGTTCAAGCCTTCTATCCAAAACAGTCTCATCCTTAACTATCCTACGTACTCTCAGCATCTGGCTCCAAGGCAGAGACTCTATCATTTTTCTTGGATGATTACTATCAAAAACCAGAAGACTGTTCCTGTCTGTGTCCTTTATGAACAAATCAGTGCATAACCTTCCATTATGTTTATACACTAGAGTATCAAGAAATTGAATCTGGTCAAAGGAATGTGTCATGGTAAACTTCAGCTCAGGAAAAATCATATTCAGATGACTATGGAAAGATACCAGATCATTCATGTTCCCTTCCCAAACACAAAAAATATCGTCAATGTAGCGCCACCAGGCTCTGACATGGCGCCAGTGGATGGAACTGTACACATGCTGGTCCTCGAGTACCGCCATGTAGATGTTTGCATAAGTGGGCGCCACATTGGACCCCATGGCGGTACCACGCAACTGCAGGAAGTAGTCATCCCCAAAAACAAAAAAATTCCTTCTGAGGACAAACTCCAACAGTGCCAGGACCAGCTGTGCACCATCTGGGGCCATGTCAGAGCCCGCCAGCGCCACACCAACAGCCTCCAAACCTCGTTCATGTTTAATGGAGGTGTACAGTGACACAACATCAAATGAAATGAGAATTGTATCTTCCGTGATGTCAAGGCCCTCAATCTTACTCAGAAAATGGTTAGTATCCATAATATAGGATTTGGCCTCCATAGCAAAGTGACGCAACACCTTGTCTAGAAAGATAGATACTTTATTGCATAAAGAACCCCGCCCAGACACTATCGGGCGTCCAGGGGGATCCAATAGATTTTTATGGATTTTAGGCAGGGTGTACAGAATCGGAGTCACCGGAAATTCCACCAAAAGAAAATCAGAAAGTTTCTGGTCTATCAGACCATTAGATAATGCCTCATCGATCAACATTCTTAACTCACTCTGAAAACAAGGTGTGGGATCTTTAGGCAACTTAGCATAAACTGCCGTATCCAATAACTGACCACAAATCTCGGCCCGGTATTTATGGGTATCCATCACCACCAGGGCCCCGCCTTTGTCGGCTGCCCTGATGGTGATGGCTTTGTTACCCGAGAGTCTGTCCAACACCTGCCTCTCACTGTATGTTAAATTCCCTCTTCTGAATGGACCCACACCATCTTGTCTCAATCTAGCTATGTCCTTTTCAACCAATTGGATGTATGATTCCACAAAACTGTTTTTAACAGGAGGTTGAAAGTTACTTTTGTTATAAAGGCCAAAATACTGTAAAGCAAAGCCCTAGAGGCATCATTAGTTGAAGCAGTAGGTATACCAACATTCTCATTAAAATAAACTGCTAATCTTAGCCTCCTAAAAAAGGCAAAAAGATCTTTTTGCCTTTTTTAGGAGGCTAAGATTAGCAGTGAGAGGCAGGTGTTGGACAGACTCTCGGGTAACAAAGCCATCACCATCAGGGCAGCCGACAAAGGCGGGGCCCTGGTGATGATGGATACCCATAAATACCGGGCCGAGATTTGTGGTCAGTTATTGGATACGGCAGTTTATGCTAAGTTGCCTAAAGATCCCACACCTTGTTTTCAGAGTGAGTTAAGAATGTTGATCGATGAGGCATTATCTAATGGTCTGATAGACCAGAAACTTTCTGATTTTCTTTTGGTGGAATTTCCGGTGACTCCGATTCTGTACACCCTGCCTAAAATCCATAAAAATCTATTGGATCCCCCTGGACGCCCGATAGTGTCTGGGCGGGGTTCTTTATGCAATAAAGTATCTATCTTTCTAGACAAGGTGTTGGTCACTTTGCTATGGAGGCCAAATCCTATATTATGGATACTAACCATTTTCTGAGTAAGATTGAGGGCCTTGACATCACGGAAGATACAATTCTCATTTCATTTGATGTTGTGTCACTGTACACCTCCATTAAACATGAACGAGGTTTGGAGGCTGTTGGTGTGGCGCTGGCGGGCTCTGACATGGCCCCAGATGGTGCACAGCTGGTCCTGGCACTGTTGGAGTTTGTCCTCAGAAGGAATTTTTTTCTTTTTGGGGATGACTACTTCCTGCAGTTGCGTGGTACCGCCATGGGGTCCAATGTGGCGCCCACTTATGCAAACATCTACATGGCGGTACTCGAGGACCAGCATGTGTACAGTTCCATCCACTGGCGCCATGTCAGAGCCTGGTGGCGCTACATTGACGATATTTTTTGTGTTTGGGAAGGGAACATGAATGATCTGGTATCTTTCCATAGTCATCTGAATATGATTTTTCCTGAGCTGAAGTTTACCATGACACATTCCTTTGACCAGATTCAATTTCTTGATACTCTAGTGTATAAACATAATGGAAGGTTATGCACTGATTTGTTCATAAAGGACACAGACAGGAACAGTCTTCTGGTTTTTGATAGTAATCATCCAAGAAAAATGATAGAGTCTCTGCCTTGGAGCCAGATGCTGAGAGTACGTAGGATAGTTAAGGATGAGACTGTTTTGGATAGAAGGCTTGAACAGATGTGTGAGAAATTTATTAGAAGGGGTTATCCTGAGAGGGACCTTAGAAAATTCAAGGAGAAGGCCTTGAAGACAACATTGGAAGATGTGAGAACAAAACGTACTAGGGTTCTCCCTAAAAGAGTCCTTTTGTCTCTACCTATTGCCCTATTAGTGGTAAAATAGGGAATATCTTGAACAAGCATTGGGGCCTATTGCATAGAGGTTTACCGGAAGTAACTGAATTTGCGCACAAGCCATTACTTTCATATAGGCGAGGACGTAATTTGAAAGATAGGCTAGTCAAATCTGATATTGGATCTTCAAAAATATTTAGACAGTTGACTTTGGGCCCTCCGAGGAATGGAAATTTTCCATGTTTGAACTGTGCTTGTTGTGGCAATATGATTAAGGGAGATAGTTTCGGGCACTCATATACTGGTCAACGCTTTCGGATCCAGGAACGGTATTCCTGTACATCCAGCTATGTAATCTATATGCTTGTGTGCCCGTGTGGACTCATGTACATAGGTGAGACGACGATGGAAGTCAAGGCCAGGATAAGCAAACACAAGAGTACTATCAGGACGAAAATTTATGGAGCTGCCAGTATCTAAGCATTTTGTAGAATGTGGGCACCTGGTTAGTCAGCTGAGATTTAGGGTTATCGATGGGGTTCCACCCCTCAGGAGAGGTGGTGACAGGACTAAGTTGCTCAAACAGAAGGAACTCCGTTGGATTTCCGTTTTGGGGACATTACAACCAAAGGGGTTGAATATAGAATATAATTTACATATTTGTGCTAGGTAATTCTTGCATCTGAATTCTGTGTTTGTTTTTAGATATATATTTTATTTGTGTTTGTTGTTTTTTTAGGAATATAATCTGGAATGATCGGAGCACATGGTGACCTAATAATCCCTGATGATGACATCACTTATGTTTTTTGTACATTTAGTTAATCTCCCCTTTTCTGTATAAACTAGTAAGCTGCACACTGTAGTTGGCTGTATTTTGCTGGGAGTTTTCAATGTTTCCTCGCCTTTAGAGTATTGAGCACTCTTCTGCTGCGGTTTGTGTTTGGTATACACTTTTAGCCAGCTCTGAATATAGTTCCGTTGGTTTTGTGACATTGATGGTCATGTGACCAGCTGAAGCCCTGGTACAACCCATTGCGCATGTGCGTTTTTTTTTTTTTTGCCCATATCAAATCATGTGACCGGGTGTCGGATGATGCCTGTGATCACGTGATATTTTGCTTTTTGGCCGTGACTTCTTTAAATGGAGGTCTATGATGTGGTCATCATGCGACGGGACCTTTGATGATGCTGGCGGTCACATGGTCGGATGTCTGCTGACGCTGGTGGTCACATGATCCACTCAGCGTTTTGCTGTGACGACCTCTGAACATGTGCTTTTGTTTACCACAGAGGGGGGTGTGCTAAATGTGTCTTCTGAACTGTGTTCCTGTGGGCGATTGGAAGAGAGCTCTGAGTAAGTGCTGATGAGCAGATACTGACTGAACATGTGCTTTAGTTTACCACAGAGGGGTGTGTGCTAAATGTGTCTTCTGAACTGTGTTCCTGTGGGCGATTGGAAGAGAGCTCTGAGTAAGTGCTGATGAGCAGATACTGATTGGACATGGAGGACGATGCAGTTAGTGAGCACATGATTGGTACAAACATTATGATGGGTGTGTATAAGAACAGATCATCTATTGGTAGACAGATATTGTGATACTGTTTACATGGAGTAATCTCTTGAATATTATATGCTGTTTTTTGTACTTTGCAGTATTTTCTTTGTGATGTCATTACTTCTGCTTTGATCACTGTTTTAAATTGTATATTGCTGTATTAAATGTTATATATCTATTTGCACTGTGGGCGGTTCCTGGATGGTGATTGGCTTCTCCACACCATTTAAGGACACCATTTTGCCCTATTTTGTATACTTGATAAAGGCCTAACAATGGCCGAAACGTCGTGTTTTATGGTGGCTGAATAAAGTTTTTTCATACTTCTACCTGGATTGGATGCTGTTCCTTTTTTTCTGCATGACCCTATGCAGACAGCTAAAATAACAAAGGAGTGGCTTCAGAACAACTCTGACAATTCTTGACTGGCCCAGTCAGAGCTCTGACCTAAATCCAATTGGGCATCTCTGGAGAGACCTGAAAATGGCTGTCCACCAATGTTTACCATCCTACCTGATGGAACTGGAGAGGATCTGCAAGGATGAATGGCAGAGGATCCCCAAATTCAGGTGTGAAAAACTTTTGTCATTATTCCCAAGAAAATTCATGGCTGTATTCGCTCAAAAAGGTGCTTCTACTCAATACTGAGCAAAGGGTCTTAATACTCACTGTATGACCATGTGCTATTTCAGCTTTTCTTTTTTAATAAATTTGCAAAAAATTCTACATTTCTGTTTTTTTCAGTCAAGATGGTTTGCAGAGTGTACATTAATGAGAAAAAAATGAAGTTTTTTGAATTTACCAAATAGCTGCAATGAAACAAAGAGTGAAAAATTTAAAGGGGTCTGAATACTTTCCGTACCCACTGTATAATTATTAAGATATATTACAGTTTCTTACAATATTTTTATTTATACTGTACCTTTTAGGGTCCATTACAAATCAATAGTGTTTTTAACTTGATCATGAGCATTGTTACAAGACAACGTTTAGAAAATAAGATAGACTTAGGAAAACCACTTTATCAGTACACTTCCATTGAACATTACTTTATAATAAAAATCTGCAATGTAAAGTCTGGAACCTGTAGCAATAGATTTTTCATTGCTGCCTCTGAAATAATTTGTTCTGTTATACTACTGGTACAAGGCAGGGTGCTGCAGGGAAAATATATCACAGCAGAAAACAAAAGGTACCCTCCAACCTGAAATTGAAAGTGACTACCGTAAATATTCATGTATGAGCCGACCCATGTATAAGCCGACCCCCCTAATTTTGCCACAAAAAGCTGGGAAAACTTATTTACTCGTGTATAAGCCTAGGGTGGAAAATGATTATGCCGCCCTATGATGCTCCACAGATTATGCCCCCATATGCTCCACAGATTATGCCCAATATGCTACACAGATTATGCCCCCATCTGTTCCACAGATTATGCCCCCATATGGTCCACAGATTATTCCCCCATATGTTCCACAGATTATGCCCCCTGTTATGTTTTGGTAGCTGAGGAGAGCAGGCAAAACGGCAATACACCAGAGAGGTTGGAATCTACTGGATTGCAGTACCCAAACTAACCACCACAACTAAAGGCAGCCGTGGAGCGTTCCTACGTTGGTCCTAGTCACCTCGTCACAGCCTGAGAGATTAACTACACCTAAAGATAGAAAGAGGAAAGCTATCTGCCCCGGAGCAGATCCCCAAAGAACATAGGAAGCCCCCAAACATGTAATGGCGGTTAGACAAGAGAAAATACAGACACAGATAGAAAATAGTATGAGCAAACGTTGGGGCCCAATCTGCCTAGACAGAAAAAGGATAGGAAGGATACTTTCTGCAATCCAAAAAAAACCCTAAAAAAAACAACGCTACTAATTGCAAAAACACCTGAGATCACACGACCTCTACCACCTAAATTAGTTCTATGGTGTAACAAAACTAAGCCGCAGCCACTGAAAAAACTGGAAAAGGCAAATGAACAAATAACAGTGGCTCCAGAGGAACTGAGAGGAGCCCAAGCCCCCAGGGGAGGGGGACCTGGCTAACTTCACAGAAATGCAGAGAAATATGCAAATGGGAAGCACAAAAACAAAAAACAGAAAATATCTTATCTGAGAGCAGGAGAAGAGGCAAGACTCAGCAAGCTTCCAAGTGAACCAGGAAACAAAGTTGAGACAAGAACAATTGATCACCGGCAACCATGATGGGAGGGAACCTCCCTTATATAAGACCAGTCTGTGATTCCTGATTGCCAATCCTCATTGAATGGTTCAGTACTGTTTGTAACCACCAGAGGGAGCTTCTGTTCAGAATTCACCTCCAAAACATTCACAACAGTACCCCCCCTTGAGGAGGGGTCACCGAACCCTCATTTGTGCAACCAGGTCGGTCAGGATGAGCTCTGTGATACGTACGGATCAGTCTCCTAGTATGGATGTCCGAAGCAAACACCCAAGAATTGTCCTCCTGACCATAACCTCTCCACTTAACCAAATACTGGAGTTTCCGTCTTGAAAAACAAGAATCCAATATTTTCTCAACCACATACTCCAAATTGCCCTCAACCAAACAGGGTCAGGAGGCGCAGCCATAGGAACCACTGGCTCGACAAACCTCTTCAATAAGGACTTGTGGAACACGTTATGGATCTTAAATGTCCCTGGAAGAAGTAAACGAAAGGAAACAGGATTAAGAATCCCCATGATCTTATAAGGTCCAATGAACCAAGGCTTAAACTTAGGAGATGCAACTCTCATAGGGATATTTCTTGAGGACAACCAGACCAAGTCCCCCACTTTAATCCGAGGACCATCAGTCCTATGCCGGTTGGCAGACCGCTGGGCCTTCTCCTGAGAAAGGGACAACCTCTCCACTACCTGGTCCCAAATCTGCTGCATATGCTCCACAACAGAGTCAACACCCAGACAGACAGAAGCCTCCATCTGTCCTGAAGATAATTGAGGGTGAAACCCAAAATTGCAGAAAAATGGAGACATCAAAGTGGCAGAGCTTGCCCTATTATTAAGAGCAAACTCAGCCAAAGGCAAAAAAGAGACCCAGACATCTTGATCAGCAGACACAAAGCATCTCAGATAAGTCTCCAATGTCTGGTTTGTTCTCTCAGTTTGTCCATTGGTCTGAGGATGAAAAGCAGAGGAGAAAGACAATTGAACACCAAGTTTAGAACAAAAAGTCCTCCAAAATCTGGAAACAAACTGGACTCCTCTGTCAGACACAATGTTCTCAGGAATGCCGTGTAACCGAACCACGTGCTGAAGGAACAAAGGCACCAATTCGGAGGAGGAAGGCAACTTAGGTAATGGTACAAGATGTATCATCTTGGAAAACCTATCACAAATCACCCAGATAACGGTCATTCTCTGAGAAACAGAGAGGTCGGAAATAAAATCCATAGAGATATGGGTCCATTGTCTCTTGGGCACAGGCAATGGCATCAACAAACCACTAGAGCGAGAGCAAGGCTTGGAGCGAGAGCAAGTCTCACAGGACTGCACAAACTCCCTGACGTCACGAGACAAAGTAGGCCACCAAAAGGACCGACTCACCAAGTCTCTGGGACCAAAAATTCCGGGATGACCGGCCAACGCGGAACAATGAATCTCAAACATCACACTCTTCTTCCACTGGTCTGGGACAAACAATTTCCCAATAGGGCAGCGCTCAGGTTTATCCTCCTGACACCCTTCCAGAGCCAGTCTCAAATTGGCCAAAGGGCGGAAAGAACTACACCCTCTTTCAAAATAACAGCAGGATCAGATAACTCAGGAGAGTCCGCAAGGAAACTCCTCGAGAGGCAATCCGCCTTAACATTCTTAGTGCCAGGAAGAAAGGAAACCACAAAATTAAAACGTGTGTCTAGGATTAAGTCGCTTGGCTGATTCCAGATAAACCAGATTCTTATGGTCCATGAGGACCACCACCTGATGTTTGGCTCCCTCCAGCCAATGTCTCCACTCTTCAAAAGCCCACTTCATGGCCAATAACTCCCGATTACCCACGTCATAATTACGTTCAGTTGGAGAAAATTTTCGAGAGAAAAAAGCACAAGGGTTACTTTTAGAGGTCTCAGGATCTCTTTGGGACAAAACAGCACCTGCCCCAATTTCAGAGGCATCAACCTCCACCTGAAATGGCAGAGAAACATCAGGCTGCCGTAGAACAGGAGCAGAAGTGAATCTCTGTTTAAGTTCCTGAAACCAGAGACTGCCTCAGGAGGCCAATTCACCACATCAGAACCCTTTTTGGTCAAATCAGTCAATGGTTTAACAATAACAGAGAAATTACCAATAAATTTACGATAAAAATTGGCAAAACCCAAGAATCTCTGAAGAGCCTTTAATGAAGTAGGTTGGACCCAATTACAGATGGCCTGAACCTTGACCGGGTCCATTTCAATATCAGATGGAGACAAAATGAATCCCAGAAATGAGGTCCTCTGTACGCCAAAAAGACACTTTGATCCCTTCATATACAGAGCATTCTCTCTCAAAATCTTGAACACAGTCCGAACATGTTTCACATGAGAGTCCCAGTCATTGGAAAAAATCAAGATATCATCCAAATAAACAATCAGAAATTTATCCAAAAAATCCCTAAAAATGTCATTCATGAAGGACTGGAAGACGGAAGGAGCATTAGTGAGCCCAAAGGGCATCACTAGGTACTCAAAATGCCCCTCTGGGGTATTAAATGCCGTCTTCCATTCATCCCCGTGCTTAATGCGAATAAGGTTATACGCCCCCCTGAGGTCAAGCTTGGTAAACCAAGTAGCACTTTTCACCCTGGAAAACTGGTCAGAAATCAAGGGTAACGGATATTGATATTTCACAGTGATATTGTTCAAGAGACGATAATCAATACACGGCCTTAATGAACCATCCTTTTTGGCCACAAAGAATAAACCGGCACCCAAGGGTGAAGAGGATGGTCTGATATGACCCTACTCCAATGACTCCTTGATATAAGACCGTATAGCGTCATGTTCAGGTACAGACAAGTTAAAAAGGCGACCTTTAGGGAATTTACTACCAGGCACTAATTCAATAGCGCAGTCATAGCTCCCATGAAGGGGCAAGGATGCAGATTTACTTTCGCTAAACACATCAGAAAAATCAGTCAAAAAGTCAGGAACATCCTGAGCCTGGGGAGAGGCAGAAAAAACAGAAGTGTTGGCATTAACACATTGGCAGCCCCAACTGGTTACAGACACAGATTTCCAATCCAAAACAGGATTATGAGACTGTAACCAAGGGAAACCCAGTACAATAATGTCATGCAGATTATACAGCACCAAAAATTTGCAACTCTCCTGATGATCAGGTTCAACCCTCATTATCACCTGAGTAGAGAACTGGGGTTTATTCTCAGCCAAAGGGGTAGAATCAATCCCCAGTAGGGGAATAGACTTCCGTAGGGGTATCAAGGGAAACCCACAACGTTTTGCAAAATCAAAATCCATCAGGTTAATAGCTGCTCCCGAATCAACAAAAGCCTGAGCAGAAAATGTGGACAGGGAGCAAATCAGGGTAACAGTCAACAGAAATTTAGTCTGAATACTACCCAAGACAACTGAGCGTGCAAAACGTCTTCCCCGCTTAGGGCAGACTGAAATAGCATGAGAGGCATCACCACAGTAGAAAAATAACCCATTGCGTTTTCGAAACTCATGACGCTGTGCCCCAGAAGCCACTCTATCACACTTCATGGCTTCAGAAGGTGGTTCACAAGGCAACACTATTCCACGCATACTTCTACGCTCACGCAAACGTCTGTCAATTTGAATCGCTAATGACATAGAATCATTGAGACCAGAGGGAGCAGGGAAACCCACCATAACATCTTTTACATTCTCTGACAGACCCTTTCGAAAAAGGGCTGCCAAAGCATCATCATTCCATTTGGTCAGGACTGCCTACTTTCGGAATTTCTGACAGTACAACTCAGCGTCCTCAAGCCCCTGATTTAATGCCAACAAGGTTTTTTCAGCTTGATCAGTGACATTAGGTTCATCGTAAATAACCCCAGAGCTAGAAAAAATGCATCAACATTACTCAAAACAGGGTCCCCAGGCGTCAGGGAAAAAGCCAAATCCTGAGGATCGCCGCGCAGGAGAGAGATGACAATTTGAACCTGTTGTGCTGCGTTCCCTGAGGACTTAGGTTTTAAGGCAAAAAACAACTTACAGTTATTTTTGAAATTCAGAAATTTAGCTCGATCCCCCAAAAACAAATCTGGCATGGGGATCCTGGGTTCCACAACTGGCAACCTAGCAAGATAGGTAGCAATACTCCGAACCTCAGTGGCAAGCTGATCCACACGGGCAGACAACTGTGCAAACTCCATTGAGAGAGAAAAAAATAAAAATAAAAAAAAATCCTCCTCAGCACCCAGAGAAAAAGAGGGAAAAAATGCAACAAACAGAAAAAAAAATCTCTGACAACTCTGACAACCTTTTTTCTTTCCACACTGTTTTTCCCTTCTGTGAGTACAATTTAATTTTCAGTTAGGCCGGTGATACTGTTATGTTTTGGTAGCTGAGGAGAGCAGGCAAAAACGGCAATACACCAGAGAGGTTGGAATCTACTGGATTGCAGTACCCTGACTAACCACCACTACTAAAGGCAGCCGTGGAGCGTTCCTACGTTGGTCCTAGATGCCTCGTCACAGCCTGAGAGATTAACTACACCTAAAGATAGAAAGAGGAAAGCTATCTGCCCCGGAGCAGATCCCCAAAGAACATAGGAAGCCCCCAAACATGTAATGGCGGTTAGACAAGAGAAAATACAGACACAGATAGAAAATAGTATGAGCAAACGTTGGGGCCCAATCTGCCTAGACAGAAAAAGGATAGGAAGGATACTTACTGCAATCCAAAAAAAACCCTAAAAAAAACCAATGCTACTAATTGCAAAAACACCTGAGATCACACGACCTCTACCACCTAAATTAGTTCTCTGGTGTAACAAAACTAAGCCGCAGCCACTGAAAAAACTGGAAAAGGCAAATGAACAAATAACAGTGGCTCCAGAGGAACTGAGAGGAGCCCAAGCCCCCAGGGGAGGGGGACCTGGCTAACTTCACAGAAATGCAGAGAAATATGCAAATGGCAAGCACAAAAACAAAAAACAGAAAATATCTTATCTGAGAGCAGGAGAAGAGGCAAGACTCAGCAAGCTTCCAAGTGAACCAGGAAACAAAGTTGAGACAAGAACAATTGATCACCGGCAACCATGATGGGAGGGAACCTCCCTGATATAAGACCAGTCTGTGATTCCTGATTGCCAATCCTCATTGAATGGTTCAGTACTGTTTGTAACCACCAGAGGGAGCTTCTGCTCAGAATTCACCTCAAAACATTCACAACAGCCCCCATATGTTCCACAGATTATGCCCCCTTATGTTCCACAGATTATGCCCCCATATGCTCCACAGATTATGCCCCCATATGTTCCACAGATTATGCCCCCATATGCTCCAGATTATTCCCCCATATGTTCCACAGATTATGCCCCCATATGCTCCACAGATTATTCCCCCAAATGCTCCACAGTTTATGCCCCATATGTTCCACAGATTATGCCCCACATGTTCCACAGATTATGCCCCATATGTTCCATGGATTATGCCCCACATGTTCCATAGATTATGCCCCACATGTTCCATAGATTATGCCCCATATGTTCCACAGATTATGCCCCATATGCTCCACAGATTATGCCCAATATGCTACACAAATTATGCCCCCATATGTTCCACAGATTATGCCCCATATGCGCCACAGATTATTCCCCCATATGCTCCACAGATTATTCCCCCATATGTTACACAGATTATGCCCCCATATGCTCCACAGATTATGCCCCATAGCATAGGTCCCTTTTGCTGCCGCGCTGCTGCAAAAGAAAAAAAAATGACATACTCACCTCTCATCGCTGGAGGCCAGGTGCCGGTGTCCTGAGCAGGCGGGGACACCAGCGCGCTATGGGGGACGTGTACCGGTGTCACCGCTCGCTCAGGACCCCGGCACCTGAGATAGTTACCTGTCACCGGACCGGTCCACCGCTGCGTGCTGCTCCCTCTTCCGCGTCCTCGGCAGTGAATGATCAGGCAGAGGGCGTGGCGCGCACTATCTACATCATCGCGCCCTCAGCCTGAACATTCACAGCCAGAGGAGTCGGACGAGGAGGTCGGAGCAGCGTGCAGCAGTGGACCGTGGGACTGGTGAATATCGCTATACTCACCCCTCTGCCGGCATGTCACTCCCTGGAGCCCCTGCTCTTCTCCCGGCGGTTTCCGCAGCTCTTCCTTCCTACAGCGGTCACGTGGTACCGCTCATTAAAGTCATGAATATGTGCATATTCATGACTTTACTGAGCGGTACCATGAGACCGCTGCAGGAAGTAGACGGAGATCGTTGGAAAAGCAGGGGGCTACAGAGATGCGCCAGCGGAGGTGTGAGTATGATCCGACACCCCGATCCTCCTCCCCCACCGACCCCCCCCCGGTATATGACTCGCGAATAAGCCGAGAGGGGACTTTCAGCCCTAAAAATGGGCTGAAAATCTCGGCTTATACGTGAGTATATACGGTATATTTTTAAACATTCAATGTATAAATGCAAGTGAGACAGTTTCATTTTTTTTTACAATCAATACAAGAGATGAGCTGATATTTTGAAATTTAAATTTGCCGACTTTGCCGAGTTTCCCCTAAATTTTCATTTGCGGGAAATACATTTGCTCAAATCACTTAACTAAAAAAGCCTCTGAAAGCCATAAAAATATGTGCAGAACACTTCGTATTTCCCTTGGAGTAAATTGCCCATGTTTTGAGCTCTGTAATGCAAAACACACTGGTTTTAATTTGCAAATGACTTCCACCAATCTGGCTAGGGATAAACAGTGGGCAACAGAGTATTTCATAATATACTGCAATCTAAGACTTTTTAGGCTACATAAATTGTATAAAATGTCTACAAATAATCCCTTTTTGGTGAGGGGGCGATGTATAAATTGCTATTGCTAATAGACAGTTGGTGCAAAATGGATGCAGAAGGCAAAAATACTATTTACACAGTTGGGTGTTTGAATTATTTCTATTTGGAGGTTATAAAGAGCTTTACACTTTGCTAAATGAAGAATCAGCAGCTATTATAATCTGTTATAAGGTGTCCCAAAATTATTCCTTTAACCCCTTTCTGACCTTGGACGGGATAGTACCTCCAAGATCAGATCCCCCACTTTTATGAGGGCTACGTTGATGAGCCCGTATCAAAGCCGGGACATGTCAGCTGTTTTTAACAGCTGACATGTGCCCGCACTAGGCACAGGTGGAATTGCGATCCACCCGCGCCTATTAACTAGTTAAATCCCGCTATCATACGCTGACAGCAGGTTTTAACCAGCGCTTCCGGCCACCGGGCCAGAAATACGCACATCGCCGACTCACGGAATCTGGGGTCAGTGATGCATTGCCATAACAACCTGAGGTCTCATTGTTTATGAGGCATTGCTATGAGCTCCACCCGGTGGTCGGCGCTCAAAGCAAGGGCTCATACTCACTGGCGCCGAAAACGGATGAAAATCAGATGAAAAAAAATCGGATTCAAATCTGACCAATGTTAGTCAATGGGTGAGTTCTCATTTGCGATTTTTTTCTCATCAGATATTGGTGTGAGAAAAAAAATCACAGCATGCTGCGATTTGATGCGATTTTGGCATGATAATCGCCAATGCAAGTCAATGGGTGCGATTAAAAAACGCACAGCACTCGCACCATGCACGTGCTGTCCGATTTATATGCACCAGTCTCCTTTGAAAAGCCGGCAAATCATCCCCGGCTACTGTAAAATCACACTGACAGCTCACAAAACACTACATACATACACATAGAACACACACATATATATATATATATATATTATATATGTCATTGTGCCATACACTATATATTTCATAGTTCATACAATACTAGTATAAGCCGCTAATTCAATTGCCGGCTTTTGTGAAATCACAGAAGCCGACATGAAATGATACATTGTTTCCACACATGTTTTGTATGTGTTTTCATTGTTATCTCACATGTAACTTTGTAATTTTGTGCTACTATTTTACTGATTTGTACAATAAATACTTACCTTTTATATGATGATATTTTGGTCACTAATGACTCTTGCTTTCTCCTTTGTATCATGCTTATATGAGTGGTGACTTTTTGGTTTCACACATGTTTGTGTTACCCACATTTCCCAGCTTTACCAATGCAGCTGTTTATGTTTATACTAATTGTTTCCACACAGTTAACCATGTCATTTCATGTATTTTGATATGTGGTTTAAACTTACAATTACATAAGTATATGTGTGCAAAATTTCAGACATGTAGGGGTTAATTAAAGGTGTAAATTCGTTGGAAAAAAATGCGTGGGCTCCCGCTGTATTTTCTCCACCAGACAGACAAAGCAAGCGAGTGGGGGCAGATAATAATAGCCTAGGGAGGGTACATCTTTTTTGTGCCCCCCCTAGGTACTAACATCTGCCCCCAGACACCCCAGAAAGGGCAAATCTTTAATTAGATTTGCCCTTTCTGGCACTTTGCCCGTCTATTCCCATTGCCCTGTAGCGGTGGCGAATGGGTTAATAAGGGGTTAAAGCCACCTTGCAATTGAAAGGTGACTGTAAGCCAGGTTAATAATTGAGAGCTGTCAATTAGACAACTATCAATTATTAATCCTATTGTATGAAAGAAAGATCAAACACACAGTTTAATAAAAAAGAAGTTTAATGAAATAATCACACAGTTTTTGACCATATTTTATTTTCCTGCTAAAACCATTTCCTGTAATAAAAATAAAATAAAAAAGCAAAATTATTCTTACCAATCCGATGTACATTCAGGTCCCACGGTGTAATCCATCAGAAAAGGTTAACAGGTTACAGCTCGCAGAGAGCTAATGCTGTCTCCTAGCTGTAACCCCCCAAATGAATAACTTCCTCTCCCAGCGAAAGGAGAGGAAGAGATGAATGAATGAAGCTTAATTGATTTATTGCCACTTTCACTTCAGTGACCTGACCTAAGGTGAAAGTGGGACACAATCAATTAAGCTTCATTCATTAATCACATCCTCTCCTGTCGGCAGGAGATAAGCTCATTCATTCAGGAGTAGTGTTGAGCGATACTGCTCGATATCTAAAAATATCGGATCGGAATGGTATCGCCGATATCACTAAATATCGTCGATATCCGATTCCGATACCGGAAGTCCCATGTAAGTCTATGGGAACCAAATATCGACATTAAAAAAACCCATTCTTGCCTTGTTGGTTAATTGTACATGAAGGAAAACAACAAAGACTAATGTAGAATGTATTGGGGGAGGTTGAGGAGACAATAAAGGCATACATGTTTAACCCAATGCATTGGAATAGCATTAAGATATATTTTTTTGGAAATACGTTTGGATTGACTAACAAATTGACAATGTTGTTAACCTTTTTTCTATTTTGGCAAATATGTATGTTTCACAACTTCCATGCTCTTCACCTTTTTAACTTTTGCCAGTGCCACACTTTCTCCTTCATAATCTTCAGCAGCATCATCTTTCTCATCAAATTATTCTTCATCTTCACCTTCTTAATCTTATTCTTAAACTTCTTGCTATTCATGTTTTTGTTTACATTACTCATATTGTTATTATTAAACTAATTAATCTTCTTCATATTCAAATTCTTCATCTTCTTCCTCTTCATCTTCTTCATCATATTCTTATTTGTGACAGATTCCTGTACTTGTAATCTGTAAAAGTATGAATTGTTCATCCTTCTGTTCTTGCTGTCACAAAAGATTTAAATTACAACAGTATTTGTCCGTGTTCAGTTTAGCCTGCAGCAGCAGGCATTTTCCAGGGGCACCACGAGGAGGAACGGACTCACCCCCATACACTGCTTAGTCTTCTTCTGCTTAGAATTTAGAGCATATATTTTGCTCTTCATTTTGGTCTTATACTTCATGTTCTTCTGCTTTTTGATCTTCTGCTTATTGTTCTTCTGTCTCTTGTTCTGTATCTTGTAGTTTGTCTTAACCTTCTTTGTCCTGTTGGTGATCTTCTTCTGGGTAATCTTTTATTTTTTCTTTGTGATGGTGTTCAGACTGGTTGGCTTCATGCTCGTCGTCCTTGTTGTCGTCATCTTCTTCTGGGTGGTCTTTAAGGTCGTCTAATTTCCGAGAACCAGCTGACGTTACTGGAACCCTGACGGGTATCAGATGGAGCAAGAGAAAATGGAAGTAACGAGGACCAGCTGACTGTGCTGGAACCCGGAGGGGCAGCAGAAGGAAAAGAGGCAATGTCACAACCGAGTACCAGCTGACGTTACTGTGACACGGTTACTAAGCAGGAGGTACCTGTGCTCCAAAGCACTACCAAGGACCAGCAGACGTTGGTGGAACTCGGATACGGAGATGGAGGCACCTAGGCCAAAGGCACTGGGGAGAACCAGTTGACGGTACTGGACCCCGGACGGGTAGCAGAAGGAAAAGAGGCAATGTCACAACCGAGTACCAGCTGACGTTACTGTGACACGGTTACTAAGCAGGAGGTACCTGTGCTCCAAAGCACTACCAAGGACCAGCAGACGTTGCTGGAACTCAGATACGGAGATGGAGGCACCTAGGCCAAAGGCACTGGGGAGAACCAGTTGACGGTACTGGACCCCGGACGGGTAGCAGAAGGAAAAGAGGCAATGTCACAACCGAGTACCAGCTGACGTTACTGTGACACGGTTACTAAGCAGGAGGTACCTGTGCTCCAAAGCACTACCAAGGACCAGCAGACGTTGGTGAAACTCGGATATGGAGATGGAGGCACCTAGGCCAAAGGCACTGGGGAGAACCAGTTGACGGTACTGGACGCCGGACGGGTAGCAGAAGGAAAAGAGGCAATGTCACAACTGAGTACCAGCTGACGTTACTGTGACACGGTTACTAAGCAGGAGGTACCTGTGCTCCAAAGCACTACCAAGGACCAGCAGACGTTGGTGGAACTCGGATACGGAGATGGAGGCACCTAGGCCAAAGGCACTGGGGAGAACCAGTTGACGGTACTGGACCCCGGACGGGTAGCAGAACGCACCCATGAAAATGTAAGTTGACAGGACGCAAGCCGTCCGCAGTTACCGAATCACACAGTCCTACAGTGGGTTCTTGTCCTATTGTCACAATGGAAACAGCCTTTATTTACATATCCCACAGCACACATAGGAATCACCTAAACTGCAGGCACCATAGAGTCGGCTAACCCGAATGCAACACGACAGCACAACTTATTGGAGGATAATTGACGTTCACACTGCCAGGAAACAGCTGTCGTGCTGTAACCAGGCTGGCCAGGAGTCAGTACCCCTGCCAATTACTTACGAGCAACAAATGGCGGTGTTGTAGCCCAGGGAGTAGAGTTCAGGTGGTAGAAAGATGAACATAACAGGAGACATGGAAAACGTTGCCAAACAGTTATTTAATCTGAAAACGGACAGGCAAATTCAGGTGAGATCCATGCCTTGTTCATTTTCAGAAAAGTAAGCCGGTCTACATTCTCTGAGGATAGTCGCATGCGACGGTCTGTTACTACACCACCTGCAGCACTAATGACGCGCTCAGATAATACACTGGCAGCAGGGCAAGCCAGCACCTCCAATGCATACTGGCTAAGCTCTGGCCATGTATCCAACTTAGAGACCCAAAATTTGAAAGGGGAAGAGGCATCTGGGAGTACACTTAGAGGGAAAGCCAAGTAGTCTGTCACCATCATACGGAAACGTTTCTTCCTGGTGACTGGAGCCGTCTCGGATGGTGTAGACCTTGCTGGCGCTGTCACAAAACTTTGCCACATTTGTAACATACAGCTCTTGCCCTGTGCAGAGGAGCTGCTTGTGCTCCCTCTTGTTGTAGAGGTGTCTACACTGCCTCGACGCACAGAGCTGCTTTGTAAAGAAGTAGCAGCAGCAGCAGCTCTCTCGGCTGGAATGTACAACAGTATGGATTGCACCAGTGTGTCTTGGTACTCCTGCATTTTACGGTCCCGGTTCACCGGTGTGATGAGGGTTTGTAAGTTGTCCCGGTAGCGAGGGTCTAGGAGGGTGTACACCCAATAATCTGACGTGGTGAGAATGTGGGCGATGCGGCGGTCGTTTCTCAGGCACTGAAGCATGAAATCAACCATGTGCTGCAGACTCCCAACTGGCCAACAAAGGCTGTCCTCTGGAAGAGGCGTCATCTCTGCCTCCTCTGCATCACCCCACCCTCGCTCTACATACTGACTAGAGCGTTGTGTACCTCCCTCTGTAGGGATTTCTTCCTCCTCCATTGACTCCTCCTCCTCCTCCTCATCCTCCTCACAAAGTGAGCCCTGCCCAGCCCTTTGTGAGGAACCACGTTGCGATGACTGTCCTGAAGGTAATTGAATTTGTGACTCCTCATCCTCCACCTCTTCCAAAACCTCATCCCTTAGTGCCTTTAGTGCTTTCAGTGATTTCTGAAGCAGGCAGATAAGGGGGACAGTCATGCTGACTAGTGCATCATCTGCACTCGCCATCCGCGTTGAGACATCAAACGCATGCAAAATGTCGCAGATATCCTTCATAGAGGCCCACTCAGTAGTGGTGAAGTGTGAACGGCGCAAATTGCGAGTTGATTGCGCCTGTTGCAGCTGATACTCCATTACTGCTGCTCACACAACCGCTCCGACATATGTAACATGGAATTCCACCTGGTGGGTACGTCACATATGATGCGATGTTCAGGAAGGCGAAATCTGACTTGCAGAGCTGCAATGCGCGATCTGGCCATGCTGGAACGTCGCAAGTGAGCGCACTCTAGGCGGACCTTGTGCAGCAGTGCATCAAGATCCGGATAGTCCCTCAAAAAACTCTGCACGACCAAGTTGAGCACATGTGCCAGACATGGTATGTGAGTGAGGTTGCCAAGGCCCAGAGCTGCCACCAGATTTCGGCCATTGTCACACACTACCAAGCCTGGCTGGAGATTAGCTGACAAAAACCACACGTCGCTCTCCTGCTTGATGGCATCCCAGAGCTCCTGCGCTGTGTGGCTTCGATTCCCCATGGAAATTAATTTCAGGATGGCCTGTTGACGTTTGGCCACGGCTGTGCTCATATCGGTCGCAACAGGTAAGCGTTCACGGGTCCATGTGGAGGTATACCGTGACGGCTCGTGCAGCGATGATTCTGAGGAACTGGAGTAGGAGGAGGAATCAATGTGTACAGACTGGATTCCTGCAATCCTTGGAGTTGGCAGAACACGTACAGCGCCACTGGCAAGATCTGTACCCGGCTCCACAACATTGACCCAATGGGCAGTGAGGGAAAGGTATCGTCCCTGGCCATGGGTACTGGTCCACGCATCAGTGGTCAGGTGGACACTGCTACTGACGGCGTTTAGTAGCGCATGTTTAATGTTTCCCTCGACATGTTTTTGCAGAGCAGGGACGGCTTGCCTGCTGAAATAAAATCGGCTTGGCACATTATATTGTGGGACTGCCAATGCCATAAAGTTCCTGAAACTGTCAGTCTCCACCAGCCTGAATGACAGCATTTCAAGGGACAGGAGTTTTGCAATGCCAGCATTCAGAGCCTGTGCTCGTGGATGTTTTTCCGAGTATGGCCGTCTTTTATCCCATGCCTGTGGTACCGATGGCTGTTTTGTGGTCTGGGAGTGTGACGATGACTGTGAACTTGCTGCTGTGGGTGGAATAACAGTTTGTCTATGGACAACAGTGACCGAGGTTCTTCCATGGAGATCCTGTGAGGAAGCCGAACCAGGTGTGTGTGAGCTGGAGGTAGAGGCTCCAACACGACCTGAAGATGTAGGTGCTGCTGTAGGTTGGCCTACATCTCCAGTGTGTCTTTGTAACTCAGCTACTTGCTTTGTCCGTACATGTTTCCACATATTTGTGGTATTCAGGTTACTGATATTTTTACCTCTTTTAACTTTTTGCTTACACAGCTTGCATTGAACATAGCAAATATCATCTACAAGTCTGTCAAAAAAGGACCACGCAGTGCAAGTCATGGGAGCGCCAATTTTGACATTTCTAAGAGAACTGCTCCCAACAGGTGCCAAACTGGAGGCTACAGGCAAGCGAGTCTGCAGCCTACCTCTCCCTCCTCCTTGTACCGTTGGGACAATCTCTTCCTCAGAGCTGCTCCCACCACCTTCCTGCTGCTCACGCCATGTTGGGTTTTGGACTTCATCATCTCCACTACCCTCTTCCAACACTGCTGCTGTTGGATGGTCTGGGCAGCACCATGCTCCACAAAACCTGGCACCTGATTCTCATCATCATCATTAGATGCGTTCTGCGGTGTGCTGTCCATCGGCACTGGCTCACCCGCCTCTTCAGATTGAGAGAGACACAGCTGTTGCGCATCACTGCATACTCCCTCTTCTTCAAATTGCAGAATGCTGCTTGCCTGTGCCCGTGTTTGCGAGCCAACAGATTCTGAGAACAGAAGCAGAGACTCAGCTGGCTCCTGTACAGAACTCTCTGACTGCCTGGGCAATTTGACAGGCAGTGAACAGACAGATGGTTGCTCAACAGTGTTGTATTCCTGAGATGAGGTGGAAGGAATTGAAGTCGATGCATTGGCTGCCATCCAACCAACAACGGCTTCAATTTGTTCTTCCCGCAGCAGGGGGGCACGCCGAGCTCCTACCAAAGTGCGCATAAAGGAACGCTCATGGGTAAAATTGGTGGATGCTGTGTCACTGAGGGCGGCAGCAGCCACAGAATCCCCATGTCCTCTCCCTGCTGAAACTCCACGGCCACGACCACGTGCCTTCTCCCTGCCTTCTTCATCTTGGTAGATTGATAAAGAAAGTCAGAAAAGTTATAAGGCCTAAGTGTGGTTATTACGCAGAGACTGAAGTGAACACTGAAACACAACTGTTCACAATCTGTGAAAGGCTACTCCTTTGTCTACTTCTATAGTGTTTGCAACCAATGTATTGGATACGGATGGAAGCGCGTCACACTAATAGATTATATTTATTTTAAATGGAATGGAACAGAACCAATTGGAGAGAAATGAAAAGGATGAGGCACTGAGACACGCTCAGCAGAGTACAAGCAGCAGTGCTTGAACAAGTAACTGGAGCGTGATGTGCACTCAAAAAATAAAAAACACAGACTGAAGTGAACACTGAAACACAACTGTTCACAATCTGTGAAAGGCTACTCCTTTGTCTACTTCTATAGTGTTTGCAACTAGTGTTGAGCGATACTGCTCGATATCTAAAAATATCGGATCGGAATAGTATCGCCGATATCACTAAATATCGGCGATATCCGATTCCGATACCGAATGTCCCATGTAAGTCTATGGGAACAAAATATCGCAACTAAAAAAAACCTTTATTTCCTTGTAAACACTAAATATACACACATAGAATACATATATATATATATATACATGTCATTGTGACATATATATATACATATATGTATAGTTTATACACTTCTACATAGTAAAATATCCTCTGATTCAATTGCCGGGTAAAGCCGGCTTCTGTGAAAAGACAGAAGCACCCGACATGAAATGACACTTGGTGTACATAGGGTTAACCATGTCTTTTCATGTCGTTTGCAATCTGATTTGCACAAACAATTACATCAGTCTATGTGTGCAAAATTTCACACCTGTAGGGGTTAATTAAAGGTGTAAATCTGTTGTAAAAAAAAACGGACTTTTTTGCTACGAATTTACACCTTTAATTAACCCCTAAAGGTGTGAAATTTTGCACACATAGACTGATGTAATTGTTTGTGCAAATCAGATAGCAAAGGACATGAAAAGACATGGTTAACCCTATGTACACCAAGTGTCATTTCATGTCGGGTTCTGCATTTTCACAAAAGCCATCAATTGAATTAGCGGCTATTATACTATGTAGAAGTGTATGAACTATAAATATAAATATATATATATGTGTCACAAATTCAATGACATGTATATATATATATGAGGTGTAGTGTTGAGCATTCCGATACTGCAAATATCGGGTATCGGCCGATATTAGCTGTATCGGAATTCCGATTCCGAGTTCCGATATTTTCGTCTTATCGGATACCGGAATCGGGATTGTCACTGTCACTGTCAGTGTCCGTCGGTCGGGTCTGTCAGGAGTCAGCGGCACTTACCTGGCAGAAGATCTCCGGCGGTCACGTCCTGGACTGCTTCATGGCCGCCATCTTCTTTCCCCGGCGGTCACATGCAGTTTCTCGCGATAACTGCAGTGACTGCTGGGTAATCCCGGCCGTAAAGCAGTCAGTCCGATGACGTCACCGCCGGGGAAGCAGGTAATCAGCTGTGCTGTGTCGCGATGACAGGCTCTGCCTGTCATTGCGATGTAGCACAGCTGGATCGTCGTGGGACTGTCGTTCTGGACTGCGTCGGACAGGTGGTATACTGTTGGTTTGTTTTTTTTATTTTTTTACAGGAGATCGATGGCGTCGCAGGAATGAGAGAGTAATAAAATTAATGAAAACTGTGTTGTCTCTTTTATTTCATTAAAATACTTTTTTCTTGCTGTGTCTTTTTTTTATACATTTAATAACTTTGGGATTAATAATGGATCGGTGTCTTATTGACGCCTCTCCATTATTAACCGGGCTTATTGTCACCGTGCAATCAACGGTGACAATAACCCCTTATTACCCCGCTTGCCACAGCTACAGGGCAAGTGGGAAGAGCCGGGTAAAGTGCCACAATTGGCACATCTTTTGATGCGCCAAATGTGGGGCTGCTGTAGCCTGGTATTATCAGGCTGTTGAGGGCCAAAATCCATGGGCCTTGACAGTCTTTTAATACCAGGCCGCAGCAGTCTGCATTTTACTTGGCTGGTTAACAAAAATAGGGGGGATCCCCACGCCGTTTTTTTTTCGAGGGGATCCCCTATTTTTGTTAAGCAGCCAAGCTAAGCAGACTGCTGTGGCCTGGTATTATCAGGCTTGCAAGGTCCATGGATATTGGATCCTTACCAGCCTGAAAAACTAGGCCTCAGCGTTCTGCTTCATCTGGCTGGTTAACAAAAATAGGGGGGACCCCACGCCAATTTTTTTCGAGGGGATCCCCTATTTTTGTTAATCAGCCAAGATATGCAGACTGCTGTGGCCTGGTATTATCAGGCTGGCAAGGTCCATGGATCTTGGCTCCTTAACAGCCTGAAAATCCAGGCCTCAGCGGTCTGCTTCATCTGGCTGGTTAACAAAAATAGGGGGGACCCCACGCCAATTTTTTTCGAGGGGATCCCCTATTTTTGTTAATCAGCCAAGATATGCAGACTGCTGTGGCCTGGTATTATCAGGCTGGCAAGGTCCATGGATCTTGGCTCCTTAACAGCCTGAAAATCCAGGCCTCAGCGGTCTGCTTCATCTGGCTGGTTAACAAAAATAGGGGGGACCCCACGCCAATTTTTTTCGAGGGGATCCCCTATTTTTGTTAATCAGCCAAGATATGCAGACTGCTGTGGCCTAGTATTATCAGGCTGGCAAGGTCCATGGATCTTGGCTCCTTAACAGCCTGAAAATCCAGGCCTCAGCGGTCTGCTTCATCTGGCTGGTTAACAAAAATAGGGGGGACCCCACGCCATTTTTTTTTCGAAGGGAACCCCTATTTTTGTTAATCAGTTCCCTCTGACGTCACTGATTGTGTCCCTGGCTGACCTGAAGTGAAAGTGGAAAGCAATCAATTAAGCTTTCCACTTAAGGGCCCGTCTCACATAGCGATATCGCTACCGAGATCGCTGCTGAGTCACTAGTTTTGTGACGCAGCAGCGAGCTCACCAGCGATATCGCTGTGTGTGACATTCAGCGACGATCAGCCCCCCTGCCGGGTATCGCTGATCGTCGCTGAAATGTCAGGACCTTTTTTTGATCGCTGGTTTCCCGCTGACAGGCACACATCGCTGCGTGTGACAGGCGGGAGACCAGCGATCCGCTGGTAACCAAGGTACACAGCGGGTTTCCAGGCGCGGGGCTGTGCCTAGAAACCCGCTGTGTACCTTGGATACCAGCGCCCTGATGCAGGGAGCTGGTATCCAAGGTACACAGCGGGTTTCCAAGCGCTGCGCGGTGCCTGGAAACCCGCTGTGTACCTTGATTACCAGCGGATCGCTGGTCTCCCACCTGTCACACGCAGCGATGCGTGCCTGTCAGAGGGAAACCAGCGATCAAAAAAAGGTCCTGACATTTCTGCGACGATCAGCGATACCCGGCAGGGGGGCTGATCGTCGCTGAATGTCACACACAGCGATATCGCTGGTGAGCTCGCTGCTGCGTCACAAAACTAGTGACTCAGCAGCGATCTCGGTAGCGATATCGCTATGTGAGACGGGCCCTTAAGCGATGTTACCCGCAGTGTCGCTGTCCCAGATCGCTGCCTGAGCTGCCTGTTTGGCAGCTCAGCAGCGATCATGTAGCGATACACCAGCGATCCTGACAAGTGCATATCGTTGTCGGGATCGCTGGTGTATCGTTATGTGACACCCAGCCTTTACTCTCCTGTCAGGCAGGAGAGGAACTCATTCATTTGGGGTTTACTGTGAGGCTGCAGCATTAGCTGCGGTCCCTGCAGTAAACATTAACCCTTTCTGAAGGATTACACCGTGGGACCTGACTGTGCATGGGATAGGTAAGAATAATTTTGCTTTTTTATTTTATTTTTATTACAGGAAATGGTTTTAGCAGTAAAATAAAAGATGGTCAAAAACATGTGTCTTTATTTCATTAAAATGATTTTTAATTAAAGTGTGTGCGTTTTATTTTTATTTCATGCAATAGGATTAATAATTGATAGTTGTCTAATTGACAGCTCTCAATTATTAACCTGGCTTAAAGTGACCTTTCAATTGCAAGGTCATTTTAACCCCTTATTAACCCATTCGCCACCGCTACAGGGCAATGGGAATAGACGGGCAAAGTGCCAGAAAGGGCAAATCTAATTAGAGATTTGCCCTTTCTGGGGTGTCTGGGGGCAGATGTTAAGTAGCCGGGGGGGGCCAAAAATAATGGTCCCTCTCTGGGCTATTATTATCTGCCCCCACTCACTGGCTTTGTCTGTCTGGTTGCGAAAATAGGGCGGGAGCCCACGCATTTTTTTTCAGCAATTTTACACCTCATATATATATATACATGTCATTGAATTTGTGACACATATATATATATATATATTTATATTTGTAGTTCATACACTTCTACATAGTATAATAGCCGCTAATTCAATTGCCGGCTTTTGTGAAAATGCAGAACCCGACATGAAATGACACTTGGTGTACATAGGGTTAACCATGTCTTTTCATGTCCTTTGCTATCTAATTTGCACAAACAATTAAATCAGACTATGTGTGCAAAATTTCACACCTGTAGGGGTTAATTAAAGGTGTAAATTCGTAGCAAAAAAGTCCGTTTTTTTTACAACGAATTTACACCTTTAATTAACCCCTACAGGTGTGAAATTTTGCACACATAGTCTGATTTAATTGTTTGTGCAAATTAGATAGCAAAGGACATGAAAAGACATGGTTAACCCTATGTACACCAAGTGTCATTTCATGTCGGGTGCTTCTGTCTTTTCACTGAAGCCGGCTTTACCCGGCAATTGAATCAAAGGATATTTTACTATGTAGAAGTGTATAAACTATACATATATGTATATATATATGTCACAATGACATGTATATATATATATATGTATTCTATGTGTGTATATTTAGTGTTTACAAGGAAAGAATGGGGTTTTTTTAGTTGCGATATTTTGTTCCCATAGACTTACATGGGACTTCCGGTATCGGTATCGGGTATCGCCGATTTTTTAGTGATATTGGCGATACCATTCCGATTCCGATACTTTAGGATATCGGAAAGTATCGCTCAACTCTAATGAGGTGTAAAATTGTTTAAAAAAAAAGCGTGGGCTCCCGCCCTATTTTCGCAACCAGACAGACAAAGCCAGCGAATGGGGGCAGATAATAATAGCCCAGAGAGGGACTATTATTTTTGCCCCCCCCTGGCTACTAACATCTGCCCCCAGACACCCCAGAAAAGACAAATCTATAATTAGATTCGCCCTTTCTGGCACTTTGCCCGTCTATTCCCATTGCCCTGTAGCGGTGGCGAATGGGTTAATATGGGGTTAAAGCCACATTGCAATTGAAAGGTGACCTTAAGCCAGGTTAATAATTGAGAGCTGTCAATTAGACAACTATCAATTATTAATCCTATTGCATGAAATAAAAATAAAACACACACACTTTAATTAAAAATCATTTTAATGAAATAAAGACACATGTTTTTGACCATCTTTTATTTGACTGCAAAAACCATTTCCTGTAATAAAAATAAAATAAAAAAGCAAAATTATTCTTACCTATCCCATGCACAGTCAGGTCCCACGGTGTAATCCTTCAGAAAGGGTTAATGTTTACTGCAGGGACCGCAGCTAATGCTGCAGCCTCACAGTAAACCCCCAAATGAATGAGCTCCTCTCCTGGCTGACAGGAGAGTAAGTGGAAACCTTAATTGATTGCTTTCCACTTTCACTTCAAGTCAGCCAGGGACACAATCAGTGACGTCAGAGGGAACTGATTAACAAAAATAGGGGTTCCCTTCGAATAAAAAATGGCATCGGGTCCCCCCTATTTTTGTTAACCAGCAAGATGAAGCAGACCGCTGAGGCCTGGATTTTCAGGCTGTTAAGGAGCCAAGATCCATGGACCTTGCCATCCTGATAATACCAGGCCACAGCAGTCTGCATATCTTGGCTGATTAACAAAAATAGGGGATCCCCTCGAAAAAAATTGGCGTGGGGTCCCCCCTATTTTTGTTAACCAGCCAGATGAAGCAGACCGCTGCGGCCTGGATTTTCAGGCTGTTAAGGAGCCAAGATCCATGGACCTTGCCAGCCTGATAATACCAGGCCACAGCAGTCTGCATATCTTGGCTGATTTACAAAAATAGGGGATCCCCTCGAAAAAAATTGGCGTGGGGTCCCCCATATTTTTGTTAACCAGCCAGATGAAGCAGACCGCTGAGGCCTGGATTTTCAGGCTGTTAAGGAGCCAAGATCCATGGACCTTGCCAGCCTGATAATACCAGGCCACAGCAGTCTGCATATCTTGGCTGATTAACAAAAATAGGGGATCCCCTCGAAAAAAATTGGCGTGGGGTCCCCCTATTTTTGTTAACCAGCCAGATGAAGCAGACCGCTGAGGCTTGGTTTTTCAGGCTGGTAAGGATCCAATATCCATGGACCTTGCCAGCCTGATAATACCAGGCCACAGCAGTCTGCTTAGCTTGGCTGGTTAACAAAAATAGGGGATCCCCTCGAAAAAAAAATGGCGTAGGGGTCCCCCTATTTTTGTTAACCAGCCAAGTAAAATGCAGACTGCTGCGGCCTGGTATTAAAAGACTGTCAAGGCCCATGGATATTGGCCCTCAACAGCCTGATAATACCAGGCTACAGCAGCCCCACATTTGGCGCATCAAAAGATGTGCCAATTGTGGCACTTTACCCGGCTCTTCCCACTGCCCTGTAGCGGTGGCAAGTGGGGTAATAAGGGGTTAATGTCACAGTTGATTGCACGGTGACAATAAGCCCGGTTAATAATGGAGAGGTGTCAATAAGACACCGATCCATTATTAATCCCAAAGTTATTAAATGTATAAAAAAAAGACAAAGCCAGAAAAAAGTATTTTAATGAAATAAAAGAAACAACACAATTTTCATTAATTTTATTATACACTCATTCCTGCGACGCCATCGATCTCCTGTAAAAAAAAGAAAAAAAACAAACCAACAGTATACCACCTGTCCGACGCAGTCCATAGTAACGACAGTCCCACGACGATCCAGCTCTGCTACATCGCAATGACAGGCAGAGCCTGTCATCGCAACGCAGCACAGCTGATTACCTGCTTCCCCGGTGGTGACGTCATCGGACTGACTGCTTTACGGCCGGGATTACCCAGCAGTCACTGCAGTTATCGCGAGAAACTGCATGTGACCGCCGGGGAAAGATCATGGCGGCCATGAAGCAGTCCAGCCCGTGACCGCCGGAGATCTTCTGCCAGGTAAGTGCCGCTGACTCCTGACAGACCCGACCGACGGACACTGACAGTGACAGTGACAATCCCGATTCCGGTATCCGATATGACGAAAATATCGGATCTCGGAATCGAAAGCCCGATACAGCTAATATCGACCGATACCCGATATTTGCAGTATCGTATCGCTCAACACTATTTGCAACCAATGTATTGGATACGGATGGAAGCGCGTCACACTAATAGATTATAAATGGAATGGATCAGAACCAATTGGACAGAAATGAAAAGGATGAGGCACTGAAACACGCTCAGCAGAGTACAAGCAGCAGTGTTTGAACAAGTAACTGGAGCGTGATGTGCACTCAAAAAATAAAAAACACAGACTGAAGTGAACACTGAAACACAACTGTTCACAATCTGTGAAAGGCTACTCCTTTGTCTACTTCTATAGTGTTTGCAACCAATGTATTGGATACGGATGGAAGCGCGTCACACTAATAGATTATATTTATTTTAAATGGAATGGAGCAGAACCAATTGGAGAGAATGAAGGATGAGCACTGAGACACGTCAGCAGAGTACAAGCAGCAGTGCTTGAACAAGTAATGGGGTGAGTGCACTCAAAAAAAAACACAGATGAAGTGACACTGAAACCACTGTTCACATCTGTGAAGGCTACTCCTTGTCTACTTCTATAGTGTTTGCACCAATGTATTGGTACGGATGGAAGGCGTCACACTATGATTATATTATTTTAAATGGATGGAGCAGAACAATGGGAGAATGAAAGGATGAGGCTGAGACACCTCAGCAAGTACAAGCAGCAGTGCTTGAACAAGTAACTGGAGCGTGATGTGCACTCAAAAAATAAAAATCACAGACTGAAGTGAACACTGAAACACAACTGTTCACAATCTGTGAAAGGCTACTCCTTTGTCTACTTCTATAGTGTTTGCAACCAATGTATTGGATACGGATGGAAGCGCGTCACACTAATAGTTAAATTGCATGGAGCAGCAAGAATTACACTGAAGAAAAAAAAAAGAGTCTGTGAGTGACACGTGCAGATGCCTACAGACAGTGTTGCATGCAGAGCAAACTGCAGCGTCACCTGCACTCACACACACCTTGCAGAGCTGTTAAAACAACACTGCAGGCAAAAGGAAGCTTTACACAGCGGTTGGTGCTAGCCTGCCTACAGCACAGTACACTAAATCGCAATCTCTAACTGTCCCTCAGAGTCAGCACAGCAGCGTTCTGTCCCTTACTGAATTCACAGCACAGTGACGCTAAAATGGCGGCGGCGCCTTTTATAGAGCATTCTGACATCATTTCAGCATCCAATCACAGCCATGCCATTAGTTAACATGACCGCAGCAGTACAGGATGTGCCCACACTTCTTAGGATTCCTCATTGGCTGACTAAAATCACATTGCCTCTCAAAGAATTATGGGAACTTCCGATTCCGGTATACGATATATGGGAAATATCGGAACTAAGTATCGAAAGGCCGAAACAGCTAATATCGGCCGATACCCGATACTTGCGGTATCGTATCGCTCAACACTATTAAGGAGCTATCAGCTGAGCACTCAGCATTAGTTGCGCTGCTTAGCTGATTGCTAGTTAACCCTTTGTGAAGGATTACATCGTGGGACGTGACAGATCGCCAGATAGGTAAGAATAATGTTGTTTTATTATTTTATATTTATTTTAGGAGATCAAGGGCTTCGCACGGATAAAGAGTAAAATAAAAGATGGTCAAAAAAATGTGTTTTTATTTCATTAAAATTATTTATTCTTACAATGTGTGTGTTTTTTTATTTACTTCAATATGATTAATAATTGATAGTTGTCTAATTGACAGCTCTCAATTATTAACCTGGCTTAAAGTGACCTTTCAATTGCAAGGTGGCTTTAACCCCTTATTAACCCATTCGCCACCGCTACAGGGCAATGGGAATAGACGGGCAAAGTGCCAGAAAGGGCGAATCTAATTAGAGATTTGCCCTTTCTGGGGTGTCTGGGGGCAGATGTTAGTAGCCAGGGGGGGCACAAAAAAAGTACCCTCCCTATGCTGTTATTATTTGCCCCCACTCGCTTGCTTTGTCTGTCTGGTGGAGAAAATACAGCGGGAGTCCACGCATTTTTTTTTCAACGAATTTACACCTTTAATTAACCCCTACATGTCTGAAATTTTTCACACATACACTTATGTAATTGTAAGTTAAAAACATATATCAAAATACATGAAATGACATGGTTAACTGTGTCTAAACAATGTATCATTTCATGTCGGCTTTTGTGATTTCACAAAAGCCGTCAATTGAATTAGCAGCTATTACAGTATGTAGAAGTGTATGAACTTTAAATATATGTATATATATATGTCACAATTACATATATATATATATATATATATATATGTATTCTATGTGTGTATATGTATTGTTTCTATTCTTTATTAAAGCTGTCAGTGTGATTTTACAGTATAGCCGGGGATGAATTAGCGGCTATTATACTATGTAGAAGTGTATGACCTATATATATATATATATATATTGTGAGACAGTGAGTGAATATGTGATGAATGGGGTGTACATTTCACCTAGGTATAAGGGAAATGTGTGGCTTTGTAAACCTAGTGGTAGAGAAAGGTCACTACACCTCACATTCAGCACACACTTGCAGCACAAGCCTGAAACTACTCAGGTGTTAATTAGGAGACCAGAAGTAGGTGTTTGGAAACACAATCTGAGAGCTAGTTTAGCCTGGACACAGGAAGGTGTCCTGGCACAAGAAACAGTCTCCAAGAGTGTTAGAGCTGTCTTTAGCCTGGACACAGAGAGGTGTCCTGGCACAAGGAAGCAGTCTCCAAGAGTGTTAGAGCTGTCTTTAGCCTGGACACAGAGAGGTGTCCTGGCACAAGGAAGCAGTCTCCAAGAGTGTTAGAGCTGTCTTTAGCCTGGACACAGAGAGGTGTCCTGGCACAAGGAAGCAGTCTCCAAGAGTGTTTGAGCTATCTCAGTTTGGGTGCAGGAAGGACCCCGGACATAGGAGTAGTCTCAGTGCGAATCCGTGTGAAGAGCGGCTGAACAGGAGTGGATCTCTCTCAAGTCTGGACATGGAAGGTGCCTTCAGACACAAGGAGGAGTATCTGTGAAGCTCCATACTGGTAACATATGTGATATGTGTTGTTTTGGGCACAGACTGGTAGAGTCTGGGTCCCGGATAGAGAGGGCCATCTATCTAAGTGTATTTAGAGGCTAGACAAGCCCAGGTTTTCTGTTTATGCTTTGTTTTAATCTGTTTGCTGTGGACTTTAATAAAGCTGGTTGCGGCCAGTTTTGCACCAGAACTGCTGTCTGAATGAACTGTTTTCATGCCATTCTGTCTACCCAGACAGCGATCCTAGAGCTAAACCCCTGGAATGCTACAATTGGCGGAGAATGCTGGGGCAGCGCAGTGGCTGATACAGTTAGTGCTGGAGGGTGCATGCAGCACAGAGGCTTAGAGACAGCAATAAAGGTGAAGTCTGTTGAAATAGCAGCAGAGAAAAAAAAAAAAGTGTGTCAGCAGAAACGTCTGTTTGGAGCAGTCTTGGAGAGACAGTGGCCCTGATAGGGTCTGCAGAGAGAAAATGTATGCACAGCAAAGCTGAACTTGTGAAAATGACTGTGGAATGTGCAGCAGCAAAAGAAAAGTATGTGGAGCAGTCTTAAAGAGACAGGAGCCCTAATAGACTTTGCAAAGAAAAAAAAAAAAAGTGTCTGCACAGCAGAGCTGAATTTTCTATGGACAAGACTGTAGAGTGTGTATGTCTTGAGTGAAGACTGCCGTTGTTAAGACAGAGAAGTCTGACAGTATGGATGACAGCATGGAGGCGCTGTTTGAACAAATGGCACAAGTTAATGTGCAACATAAAACTGCCGTGGTTGAGACAGATAAGTCCGGCAGTATGAAGGAGCTCATTGAGTACCTGGTCCAGGCCCAGCGGACCATGGAGCTGCAGCACCAGCAGTGCATGCAGCAGTACCAGCAGCAAATCCTGCAGCACCAGCAGGAGAATAACCGGGTGTTGGAGCAGATTGCAGCTCTCAGCACCTCGTCCCAGAGTAATGTTGTGAAGGCACCTGACTTGTCCGTTGTAAAGAAGGCAGTAAGACGGTCCCTGAAAAAGATGACACCTCGTGATGATGTGGAGGTGTATCTCACTAGGTTTGAGGAACTGGCAGAGAAGGAGAATCTGCCCCTATCTGAGTGGGCCATGATGGTCGCACCCTATCTGATTGGAGTGCCCCAGGTGGCCTATGCTGACCTGAGCGAGCAGGACAGCCAAGACTATGCCAAGCTGAAAGCGGAGATTCGTACCCGGCTGAGTGTTACGGTGACAGCCCGTGCCAGGGGAGTTCGTGACTGGAGATACAGTTGGGAGTCTGCAGTCAGCGAGCCTGATTATGGAGTTGGAAAGGTGATGGTGAACCGCTACACCCGAGCACGTCCTCCTGAGGTACAGCCGTCTGAGAGGTCGTCGCTTCAGAGTTCCCGGACGCTGAACTCTCGCGGTAAGAGCGTTCCAGCTATAGGGGACATATGGGAGGGTGATTGTGGTGGACAGTGTTGGAGATGTCGTGAAATTGCTGCCGGCTGTTCACTAGAGGGGGAGCCTATGTGCCGTGATGTTGGCAGGTCCCTCTCTCCCTGCGCAGAACCTGTGTGTGTGTCCACCTCAGCCGAAGAGACTGGACCACAGGGGTCCCCGGTGGTAGTAAATGACTGTCCAGCACAGGCCCTCTTGGACTCAGAGAGTCCAGTGACTTCCGTATGTGACAGCCTGATTGGTAGGGACTTCATCCCTGATAAGCACCTGAGTGTGGTGTGCATCCATGGAGACACCAAAGTCTACCCAGAGACTGCCGTGGACTTGGTCCCTAAACTCGGGGAGGTTTCATATGAAGTCGGGGTAGTGAAGAGCCTGGTGCACCCCGTCATATTGGGTGGAGACTTTCCCCGATCTGAGGATCTCTGGGGGAAAAATGTTTCTGATGGACAGTGTGATGAAGCTCCTACTGAGGGTGCGCAGTCCCGAGGGGCGGAACACAATGCTAGTGGGCCGTTAAATTTATGTGATAATGATGATGACCATGATAATGATGATGATGATCATGATAATGATGATGACCATGATAATGATGCTGATGCTGATAATGATAGTGATGATTATCATGATAGTGATGATGATACTGATCATAGTCATGATAATGATGTTGATAATAATGATGACTGTGATAGTGATGAAATTCCTTTGCAGGTGATGTTGGGAGACGAGGATGGTGGTTCTCGGGAACCGAGTGTCCCTGACTTGCTGTGTCCTGTGACAATTTTGAGAGTGAGCAGTGGTGAGACCCCACTCTTGAAACGGCCCAGGAAAATATGATTGTTCTAAATGAGGTTTCCCAAGAGCCTGGCTCTGAGGAGAGGTTTCCTCATGTTGCCATGAACAATGACCTGTTGTGTGGAGACACTGAAGTCCAGGGAGAGGTCGTGAGTCAGCTCCTAGTACCTGAACTATATAGAAGTATAGTGCTGGGGTTGTCACATAGTCACATACTTGAGGGACCAGATGGTGCAGTTAATGTTGTGGATGACATGTTAACTAAGGTTCCAGATCAGGATGTGAATGAAAATGAATTGTACAGCCCTGACGGTGAGCGGGATGTGAGTGAAAATGAATTGTGTGACACTGACAGTGAGCAGAATGTGAATGAAAATGAAGGGTATAGACCTGACAGTGAGCCAGATGTGGCTGAGGAAATAGAGTGTGGGACGGACGGTGGGGCTTCTGGGCATGTCTTGCCAGAAGAGCCTGAAAGTGGGGAACTGGAGAAAAGTGAAAAACCCCCTATACCTTCTGTGATAGTTGGTGACACATGGTCAGTGCACCAGGGACAGGAGGTACATGAGTTTCTGAGGAAGAGTCAGCAGAAGTGTTCTGATGTGTCTGGTCGTACTACTTTGGCCAGGCACTATATTGAATCTGAGCCCGGCCCTAAGGTCAAGATGAAACCGTGCAGGATACCCGAGGCCCGCAGAGAGTATAGGCCTGGGAGGGTACAGGGTAGTGCGGATGCTTCAGATGAAGAGAAAACTGATGTTGGCTATGACAGTGGTGAGGATGAAGCTGATGAGGGCCATGACTGGTCCAGAGTTCACTGTCTCTGTTGGATTGTTGACCAGCCCTCCGGTCTGGATGACCAGCCCTCCGGTCTGGAGAAGAGGGAGGGGATATGTGAGATAGTGAGTGAATATGTGATGAATGGGGTGTACATTTCACCTAGGTATAAGGGAAATGTGTGGCTTTGTAAACCTAGTGGTAGAGAAAGGTCACTACACCTCACATTCAGCACACACTTGCAGCACAAGCCTGAAACTACTCAGGTGTTAATTAGGAGACCAGAAGTAGGTGTTTGGAAACACAATCTGAGAGCTAGTTTAGCCTGGACACAGGAAGGTGTCCTGGCACAAGAAACAGTCTCCAAGAGTGTTAGAGCTGTCTTTAGCCTGGACACAGAGAGGTGTCCTGGCACAAGGAAGCAGTCTCCAAGAGTGTTAGAGCTGTCTTTAGCCTGGACACAGAGAGGTGTCCTGGCACAAGGAAGCAATCTCCAAGAATGTTAGAGCTGTCTTTAGCCTGGACACAGAGAGGTGTCCTGGCACAAGGAAGCAGTCTCCAAGAGTGTTTGAGCTATCTCAGTTTGGGTGCAGGAAGGACCCCGGACATAGGAGTAGTCTCAGTGCGAATCCGTGTGAAGAGCGGCTGAACAGGAGTGGATCTCTCTCAAGTCTGGACATGGAAGGTGCCTTCAGACACAAGGAGGAGTATCTGTGAAGCTCCATACTGGTAACATATGTGATATGTGTTGTTTTGGGCACAGACTGGTAGAGTCTGGGTCCCGGATAGAAGGGCCATCTATCTAAGTGTAATTAGAGGCTAGACAAGCCCAGGTTTTCTGTTTATGCTTTGTTTTAATCTGTTTGCTGTGGACTTTAATAAAGCTGGTTGCGGCCAGTTTTGCACCAGAACTGCTGTCTGAATGAACTGTTTTCATGCCATTCTGTCTACCCAGACAGCGATCCTAGAGCTAAACCCCCTGGAATGCTACAATATATATATATATATATATATATATATATATATATATATATATATATATATAATTATTTGCTTTTTGTGTACATTTTTTTTACAATGTGATTTTTACATGACTTTTACATAGAGATAACTGCTCTATGTAAAACTTCATGTTAAAGTCGCATTGCATACAGATGGAAAACTGATGGAAAACTGATGGAAAACACATGGTGCGATTTAAAATCGCATCAAAATCGCATGCCTTTTTACAACAAATGTACCGTTTTTTTCCTGCAGAAAACGGACCGATTTTTTTCCACCCAGTGAGTATGAGCCCCAATGCTGTAATTCTGCTACATATAGGTGATCTGCTCATCACATATATGTAGCAGAGCCGATCAAGTAGTGGATGCTTCTAGCCTCCCATGGAGGCTAGTGAAGCATATCAAAATTTTAAAAAGTTTTAAAAAAATAAAAAAAATAAAAAAATATAAAAGTTTAAATCACCCCCCCTTTTGTCCCAATCAAAATAAAACAATAAAAAAAAAATCACACACACACATATTTGGAATCACCGCATTCAGAATCGCCCGATCTATCAATGAAAAAAGGATTAACCCATTCACTATACGTCATAGCGGAAAAAAAAATCGAAACTCCAGAATTTTTTTGGTCGCCACGACATTGCATTAAAGTGCAATAACAGGAGATCAAAAGATCATTTCTGCACATAAATGGTATCATTAAAAATGTCAGCTTGGCACGCAAAAAATAAGCCCTCACCCGACCCCAGATCACGAAAAATGAAGACACTTCGGTCTCAGAGAACGGCGCAAATTTCTTTTTTTTTTAAAGCAAACTTTGGAAATGACATGTTTGTCGTGTATGAACTCTTAATGACCCGGAGAATCATAATGGCAGCTCAGTTTTAGCATTTAATAATAATAATAATAATAATTTTATTTCTATAGCGCCAACATATTCCGCAGCACTTTACATTATAGTGAGTGGGGACTTGTACAGACAATAGACATTACAGCATAACAATAAACACAGATCAAAGTAAATACCAAGTGGAATGAGGGCCCTGCTCGCAAGCTTACAATCTATGAGGAAAAAGGGGAGACACGAAAGGTAAATGGTAACAATTGCTTTCATTGTTTGGACCAGCCATAGTGTAAGAATCGGGTGTTCATGTAATTCTGTATGAACCAGTTAACAGCCAAAGTATTTAACAGTGCAGACACAGAGT
>JARQOD010005562.1:0-47332 GCA_033576555.1 Oophaga sylvatica
AAAGACACACACGCGTATACATACACAAAATAACGCAATAGTTAATAAAAAAAAAAATATAGGAAAAAAAATGGCGTGGGCTCCCGCGCAATTTTCTGCGCCAGAGGGGGAAAGCAGACAGCCGGGGCCAATATTTCTAGCCTGGGAAGGGGTTAATACCCATGGATCTTCCCAGGCTATGAATATCAGCCCGCAGCTAGCCTTCACTGGCTATTAAAATAGGGGGACCCCCCCCCAAAAAAAATGACGTGGGGTCCCCCTATAATTTATAGCCAGACAGGCTAGGCAGACAGCTGCGGGCTGATATTCATAGCTTAGGAAGGGGCCATGGATATTGGCGCCCCCCCTGGCTAAAAATACCAGCACCCAGCCGCCCCAGAGTTGGCGCATCTGTACGATGCGCCAATTCCGGCACTTAGCCCCTCTCTTCCCACTCCCCTGTAGCGGTGGGATATGGGGTAATAAGGGGTTAATATCACCTTGCTATTGTAAGGTGATATTAAGCCCGGTTAATAATAGAGAGGCGTCAATAAGATGCCTATCCATTATTAATCTTATATTAATAAAGGGTTAAAAAAAACAACACACGCATAAGAATAAATTATTTTAATGAAATAAAACACAACACGGTTTTCATATCTTTATTACACACTCAGATCCAAGCGACGCCCTCGATCTCCTGTAAAAAAATAAAAACAACCGTATACTCCCTGTCCGACTCAGTCCAATTAATAACGAGTGTCCCACGACGGTCTCCCCTATAGAACGGTGACATCAGGTGATGCCACTGCTCTGTAGGGCCTCCCAGTGATGCACTGACAGGAGACAATGGCTCCTGCACTGCATCACTGAGTTCATTCTCTCACTTTATGGCAATGCTGCGTGGGAATTTTCTCACCCAGCATTGCCGTGAGAGAATGAACTGTAGTGACGTCATTCTCTCCCGGCGGCAGAGCGGTACACAGATGGATGGCGTCGGGGAAGAGGTGAGTATGTGCTCAATGTTATGTGTTGTATGTTACTGTATGTTATATGTTCTGTATGTCATTGTATGTTATATGTTCTGTATGTCATGTAATTTTTTTTTTTTTTTTACATTCAGCACATTAGCCGGATGATGGGACTACTACTGTCCCATCATTGGCTAATGTGTCAGTCACTGTCACTGTAGCAGGCATAGCCGGATGGGACTTGTAGTCCCATCCGACGATGCCTGCATACACGGAGACACGCACACAGCCCCGCACACCGATCCCACACACAGGCCTGCACACCGATCACGCACACAGCCCCGCACACTGATCGCGCACACAGCCCCGCACACCGATCACGCAGACACCGGCACATAATCACCGCCCACACACACAGCGCCGCACACTATACACGCCCACGCACCGCCCACACACATAGCGCCGCACACTGTTCACGCCCACGCACCGCCCACACACTTCCCTCCTCCCGAACTGCAGCGGTTTCAGCCGCAGCAAACCCGCAGATCTTTTTTAGATCTGCGGTTTTGCTGCGGAAGTGCCCGACTCAATGCAAGTCAATGGGCGCCGAACCGCTGCAGTTCCGCACAAAGAATTGACATGCTGCGGAAAATAAAACTCGGCTAAACCGCGCGTTTTTTTCCGCAGCATGTGCACAGCAGACCTGCGGTTCCCATAGGGATTCATTGGCTGTGCACTGTGCTGCGGGTTGGATGCGTTTCCGCAGCGTTAAAAATGCAGCGGAAACGCATCTAAAACCGCAATGTGTGAACGGGGCCTTAGAGTCTTTGCTGCACCTGACCGTAATTGGTGCCGCACGGCTTATCTCTGCCCGCCGGCCAGCGCCAGTCCTCACTGACTCCTCTCTGGTGGGAAGCCCCCTCTCAACCCTCGCAAACCCTTTTATCCTTCCCTGGCTCACCACGCCCTTTCCATGCTGGTCAAGGGTCTGCTCCGTCCTCAATATCCTTGCCCCCTGCAGCAGTAGGCCCGGCCCTAGCAGTTCTGGACCCAGTGCCTTGTTAGCACCCACAGCCCGGTCTTCTCCTTTACACGGCCCTGCTCAATAGCATCTATCAGATGAATATGTAAGCAGAACACCACATAAAGACTACCCCCATAGGCCGCCCCAGAGCACAAGGATCTCATTAACTGAAAACTACAAATAAAGATTAAACAACAACCACAAGACGGATTTCATCACCAAGGTATCATTTTAATCAGTATAATGGCGCCAACCTGACACTGTCTGTAGGTAACTGTAGGTTACTCAGCACTATCCTGCTGACAGGCTACCTTTAACACTGGGTTCTTCTAAGCAGCTGCCTAGCACTCAGAAAATGAAAACGTTGGAGACTCGCAAAGCAGGAGAAGGCTATAAGTAGATAGCAAAGTGTTTCCAAGTTGCCCTTTCCTAAGTTTGAAATATAATTAAAAAAATGGCAGTTAACAGGAACAGAGGAGGTCAAGATATAGCCTGGAAGACCCACCAAAATTTCCATAAGAGCTGCTGGTAGGATTGCTTTAGAGGCAAATCAGAACCCCCGCTTGACTACAAGAGACCTTCAGAAAAATTTTGCATACTCTGGAGTTGTGATACATTGTTCTACTGTTCAGATACACCTGCACAAATATGGCCTTCATGGAAGAGCCATCAGAAAAAAACCTCTCCTGCATCCTCACCATAAAATTAATCATCAGAGGTTTGCAAAAGAACATCTGAACAAGCCTGATGCATTTTGGAAACACGTCATGTGTACCGATGAGGTTAAAATAGAATTTCAGGAACAGAACATCTTGCCAACCATTAAGCATGGGTGTGGATCAATCATGTTTTGGAGTTGTGTTGCAGCCAATGGCACGGGAATCATTTCATGGGTAGAGAGAAGAGTGGATTTATTGAAATTGAAATTCTTGATGCAAACATAACACGATGTGTAAAGAAGTTGAAAGTGAAAAGAGGATGGCTTCTACAAATATATAATGACCCTAAACACATGTCAAAATCCACAATAGACGACATCAAAAGGCGCAAACTGAAGGTTTTACAATGGTCCTCACTGTCTCCTGATCTGGACATCATTGAAAATCTGTGGCTATACCCAGTGTCGTAACTACAAAGTTATGGGCCCCGATGCGAACTTTCAAATGGGGCCCCCATGCCAAAATATTTTCCACCCAAATTCACATTTTCCCTATTCATTTCGCACACTATAGCTTTGTTGCATAGTCTGACCTCAGTGGCGTAACTATCTGGTGGCCTATCCTGGTATATATTTGTCCCCCGTACTGCCGTTGTTCTGTAATGTATAAAAGAAAATAAACCATTATACTCATCAGGGGCTTACGTAGAAGTAATGGGGATCCATATAAGTATAATGCAAACTCATAGTCCTCCATATAATATAATGCACCCCCATAGTCCTCTATATAATATAGTGCATAGTTCATAGTCATCCATGCAGTATAATCAAATGCACCTCCATAGTCATCCATAAAGTATAATGCACCACATAGTTCTCCATAGTAGTATTATGCACCCTACCCACCATAGTAGAATGCACCCCCATACCGGTATAATGGGCCCCATACCGCGGCTTTACAAAAAAAAGTTTTTCCTTACCTGGCCGAGCTCCAACGATGTCCTCACCCACGATTCGGCTGAGGCGCGCAGCATCGTTCTGGCATATGACAGTGACGTTATGACGTCAGCTGCCAGCCTATGATTGGCCGGCGGCTGTTAACTGTTGCCAGAGGTATATCTAGGTTTTCTGGCCTGCCCTTGCGCCCCCTGCATCCCCTGCCTTGCTCTGCATGCATCCCCTGCCTTGCTCTGCCTGCCTTTCTCTGCCTGCATCCCCTGCCTTGCTCTGCCTGCATCCTCTGCGTTGTTCCACCTGCATCCCCTACCTTGCTCTGGTTTATGGAAGGCCACAGGATGGGAGCAGTATATGGTCGGCCCAAGTCAAGTAATGGTAGTGGACCAAGGAGCCGACAGCTCTCTATTCTGCTACAATTATCCACTTTTTGAGATGCGGATACTTTTATAAGTGTTGTCAGACCACCTATCTGGCATTTACCAGTATTTCTAGATGACCAGTCCATTGTTGATTGGAACGGAGCGGCGGTCATTGAATGGAGGAATGACAGTGACGCAGATGACAAATTAGATGGAATCGAGAGCGGACGCCATGTCGCGTTTGGAGAGCTCCTGATGTGCCTAAACAGTGGAAACCCCCCAATTCTAACTCCAACCCTAACCCCAACACACCCCCAACCCTAACCATAACCCTAACCACAAATCTAACCCTAACACACCGCTAACCCTAATTCCAACCCTAACCCTAATTCCAACCTTCATTCCAACCCTAACCCTAATTCCAACCCTAATCCCAACCCTAACCCTAACTTTAGCCCCAACCCTAACCCTAACATTAGCCCCAACCTTATCCCTAACCCCAACCCTAACCCCAGCCCTAACCCTAATGGGAAAATGGAAACAAATAAAATTTTTTATTTTATTATTTTTCCCTAACTAAGAGGGTGATAGAGGGGGGTTTGATTTACTATTTATAGCGGGTTTTTATACCGGGTTTTTATGTTTGGCAGCTGTCACACTAAAAGATGCTTTTTTTTGTAAGAAGTTTTTGTATCGCCGCATTTTGAGAGCTATAATTTTTCCATATTTCGGCCAACAGAGTCATGTGAGGGCTTGTTTTTTGCGGGACAAAATGGCTTTTTCAGTGATACTATTTTTATTACCATTCGTTTTTTTATCGCGTTTTATTCCACTTTTTCCAAGTGGTATGATGATACCGCTTGGAAAAAGTATAATTTAATAATAATAATCTTTATTTTTATATAGCGCTAACATATTCCGCAGCGCTTTACAGTTTGCACACATTATCATCACTGTCCCCGATGGGGCTCACAATCTAGATTCCCTATCTGTATGTTTTTGGAATGTGGGAGGAAACTGGAGAACCCGGAGGAAACCCACGCAAACACGGGGAGAACATACAAACTCCTTGCAGATGTTGTCCTTGGTGGGATTTGAACCCAGGACTGCAAGGCTGCAGTGCTATCCACTGAGCCACTGTGCTGCCCAATTTGCTACTTTTTGTGTTTTTTTTTACAGCGTTCACTGAACGGGTTAACTAGTGTGACACTTTTATAGATGGGATTTTAACGGACGTAGCGATACCGAACATGTACTTTTTTTGTTTATTTAATTTTTTTTACATAAAAATGTGGATTTATTTTAGTGGATTTTTTAAAATTATTTGTATTATTTTTTAATATTTTTTTTTACATATTTTTTAAAAAATGTTTCCTTCTTTATCTAATCCCTTTATGGGACTTTCACTTTTTTTACTTTGATTGCAGGTATAATACATTGCAACGCTCCAGCATTGCAGTGCATTATACCTATGGTGAAAACTTCTGAGACCATGCTGTGAGCTTGATGACCCGGGGGGGGGGGGTCGTAATGACGACCCCAGGTCATCATTGCAGAGATCGTGCCCCGCGATGATGTCGTGGGGACACCGATCAGAAGGCAGAGGGAGCTCCCCTCCCTGTGCCTCCCTCCTGAACGCTGCGATCAAGCTCGATCGCAGCAATTAAGGGGTTAACAGCAGGGTCGGCGCGGACGCCGCTCCAGGCTGCTAGTGCAGAAGCTCATCCACCGACAGCGCTGAGCTCCTGCACTGACCGGGCAGGAAGTGCTGATATTTCAGCATCTCCTGCGCGATCATGCTGCAGTGCAGGAGGAATCTGTTGCCGTGCAGGTGGAATCTCCTGCATGGCAACAGATGTGCGTCTGACCTGCCGGGCCCCTGACCCGCCAGGCCCGGTCGCAGTGGTGACCGCTGCGACCGCGGTAGTTACGCCCCTGGCTATACCTCAAAATAGCAGAGGACGCAAGACGATCCAGGAATCTCACTGAACTAGAAAAATTCTCCAAGGTGAGGGGATGAAAATCCCTCAAACAAGAATTGAAAGACTCTTTGATGGCTACAAAAAGCGTTTACAAGTAGTGATACTTGCAAAAGAGGCTGCTACTAGGTACTAATCTTTATTCGAACGTCCATGACAGCACTACCGAGAGAGGGGATCCGCCCCTTAGGAACAGGAAACCTACAGATACAAAAGGGCGGCACCTCTCCCACGCATCAGTTGGTTTCCTGTTCCTAAAGGACGGGTTTCCTACAGATGAAGATCTTCAGGAGGACCCAGGCCGGCCGGTCGACCCAGGTAGCGGGGAGGATCTCCTACCTCGGCCGGTGCGGAGCCCCTGGAAGCGCCACGGTGGGTCCGGGTAGGATTCCACGGCAGTGTGCGGAGCAGTATCCAGAGGATCCCTGTCTCCCAGCCAGCGCCGGTAGGTAAGTATTCCCCCCCCTCTCCCTGGTCCCGATGCCTTCTCCCTGTCCTCTCCTGTGGTCCTGTCATGGGGGGGCCTCTAAGGTGGTGCAGCCGTGTTTTAAAAAAAAAAAAAAAAATCTTTTTAAAAATTTGAATTTCCCCGCCGCGTCGCTGCTATGGACGGCGCGGCGGGTGGTTTTGAATTTCCCGCCGCGCGTCACTGTTGTGACGGCGCGGCGGGGATTTTTTGAATTTCCCGCCGCGCGTCGCTGCTATGGACAGCGCGGCGGGCGGTTTTGAATTTCCCGCCGCGCGTCGCTACTATGGACGGCGCGGCGGGGTTTTTGAAAAGTTTAGCCGCGCGCCGCTTCTGCAGCGGCGTGGCTGGGTTTGGGGGAGATCTCCGCTTGTGTCCCCGCTGGAGGGGCGATGCGGCGGGAGTCTATACTTACCTCCATCGGTACAGCTGGGTCTGTAGGAGCGCGGGGGAAAGGGGGCGGAGTCTCCACCACCGGAACCGGACGTGAGACGCCGGCTGGCGTTTTTGAAATTTTTGGCGGCTGCATCATCAGACGGCGCCTGCTGTGGGGACGGCGGGGAGGTGGCGGGGGGGCCGTGGAGCGGGGAGTAGGAGGAGGTGGACCCCTAGCCAGACGTGCTGATCCGAATATCCGGGGGAGGATATAAGGAGCCTAGGAAAGAGGTAAAGCGCTTCTGCCCCATTTTCGCGATGGACACTGCAGAAGCTCCCTCGGTGCAACAGGAGAGCCAGCAGCAGCAGACAGAGCGCTCCTCTTCAATGGCCAGGAGCACCAGCCGCAGAAGTTCCGCAGCTGGGAAAAAGCCCCCTCCCCGTGATCCGGTACCTTCTGCTGTATAATCTGGGTAAGAGATCGTCAGACTTAGAATACCCAGTAATACAGTTTTTCCCCCATTCTGTGTCTGTTACTAGGGGAAGAAGTGTTCGGTGAAAAGCAAGCACAGGGAATGTGCCTTTTGTGCTTGCCCTCTGCCTGACGCTTGCCCTAAAAGGTTGTGCCAGCCGTGCATGCAACAGACGGTAGGGCATTTGAGGGGGAAGGGCAGGGGCATGGGATAAGATAGTAACCCCCCCTATGCCCCTTCCCTTTTTAGATAGCGGAGGAGACTCCAGATTTCACCGAAAGCCTGAAGGAGATAATAAGAGCAGAGTTGAAAGCGTCCTCAAGACACGGAGAATCTTCCAGGCGTAGGACTGTACCAGTTTTATCTGATTCAGAGTCACCTGCCGCCCATGATAGGGGTGAAGTTGTGTCAGGACCCTCCTCGCCTTCCTCTTCGGCTTCCTCCTCGTCTTCTATGGAAGACGCTACCCGTTTTTGTTTTCCCTTGGACCAGATGGACAAATTTGTCAAATCAGTTAGGTCCACCATGGGGGTAGAAGAGGCGAAACCAGAGCTCTCAGTACAGGATCTGATGTTCGGTGGTCTAGATCCAAAAAAACGGAGATCCTTTCCACTAAACAGTAGCATCCAAGGCCTTATAGACAGAGAGTGGAAGAAGCCTGAAAAAAGAGGCTCCTTACCCCAAGCGTTTAAGCGAAGATATCCCTTTGAAGATCCCTTGACAGGTAGATGGGATAAGGCCCCGAAGCTGGATGCAGCAGTGGCGAAGGCTTCTAAAAAATCCTCCATCCCTTTCGATGATATGGGGTCTTTAAAAGATCCACTAGACAAGAAGGCAGACTCCTTCTTGAAAGGCACATGGGAGATGTCGGCAGGTGCCCTGAGACCGGCGGTTGCAGCCACTTGTGCAGCCAGGTCATTGATGGTCTGGCTAGACCAGTTAGCATCCCAGTTAGCAGATGGAACCTCCAGGGGGTCAATTCGGAAGACCTTGCCGATAATTCAGAACGCGGCGGCTTTCCTGGCTGATTCCTCAGCGGACTCAGTAAGAATGGCTGCCAGAGCGGCAGGGCTGTCTAATGCAGCACGAAGGGCATTATGGCTGAAATGTTGGCCGGGCGATATTCAAGCCAGATCTCGCCTCTGCTCCATTCCGTGTGACGGCGAATATCTTTTTGGCCCGGTCCTGGACGAACTTTTAGAGAAGGCAGGGGACGACAAGAAAAAGTTTCCCAGTCTATCAACCCCTTCCTATAAAAGACCTTTCAGCAGAAGGAGGTTCAGCTACATAAGGTCGTCCAGGGAACGAGCCAAATGGGATGAAAAGAGGCGAAGAGGGAGGTCCACCTAGGGAAACAAAAAAACCCTCGCAATGACTAGCAATGCCGGTAGGAGGCAGATTGAGGGCCTTCTATCCGGTCTGGTCGGAAATCTCAAGCAGTAGCTGGATCCTTAACATCATAGCTACAGGGCTGCGGTTAAAATTCTCCTCGGTACCTTGGGATAACTTTAAAATTACCCCACTCAGGTCATCGCCATCGGAGCAGGCCGCTCTAGAGTTGGAGGTTCAGGAGCTTTGCGCTAAGAAAGTCTTAGTGGAGGTGCCAGAAGCAGAGCGGGGTAAGGGGTTTTACTCCCCTCTGTTTTTGATCCGTAAACCGGACGGGTCTTTTAGAACAATTATTAATTTGAAAGCCCTCAATAAGTTCCTGATTATTCACCCATTTAAATTGGAAACGGTCAGCTCAGCAATAAAGCTTCTGTTTGAAAATTGCTTTATGGTGGTGTTAGATCTGAAAGTCGCTTATTACCACATACCGATCCATATGGAGCATCAGCGTTTCCTCAGAGTAGCAATCCAGATGGGGGAATCACTGCGACATTTTCAATATAACGCCCTTCCCTTTGGCTTGGCGGTTGCCCCACGAGTGTTCACTAAGGTTATGTCGGAGGTCATGGCCCACTTACGTGAATCAAATATGCTCATAGTCCCCTACCTTGACGACTTTCTTATCATTGGAAAGACGGCAGAGCATTGTCTAGAACAACTGAAAAGAGCAATATCTACCTTAGAGAGGCTGGGATGGCTAATAAATACCAAAAAATCTCGTTTGAATCCGATGAGGGTTCAGCAGTTTCTAGGGCTAATTCTGGATTCACGGAATCAGAACTGTAGTTTACCGTCAGACAAGTTAATTCGCTTACGGTACCAGGTCCTAAACGCTTCCAGTAACCCCTCCATGTCGCTTAGGAAGGCCATGTCCCTTTTGGGCTCCCTCTCGTCCTGCATTCCCGCGGTTCGGTGGGCTCAATTTCACACAAGGGTGCTGCAAGCTGAGGTCTTGCTGTATCAAAATTTGCTAGGTGATTACCTGGAAGGCCAGCTATCCTTGTCCCAGGCTGCTATAAGATCCCTGGATTGGTGGAAGAATGAGACAAACCTGTCTAAGGGGGTTCCCTGGGAATATGAGATATCCCGAATAGTCACAACAGATGCTAGCCCTCTGGGTGGGGGGCTCATATGGGGGACGTTGTGGTTCAGGGCTTATGGGAGCAGGATCAAATTCAGATGTCTTCTAATATGAAGGAGTTAGCGGCGGTAGAGCTAGCAATTAAAAAGCTCCTTCTCTATCTACAGGGTCACCACGTTCGAGTGCTCTCCGACAATCGGGTCACAGTCGCTTACATCAACCGGAGGTAGATCTCTTTGCTACCAAAAGCAACAGGAAAGTGAGACAGTTCTGCTCTCTGAATCCCAAAGAACGCCCTCTGGCAGTAGACGCTCTTCTATTACAGTGGGATTTCAATCTAGCCTACGCCTTCCCTCCCTGTCCTTACTCCCCCTAGTATTGAGGAAGGTCAGGAAGGACAGGGCAAGGATAATAGTAGTCGCTCCCTTTTGGCCCAGGAGGGCATGGTTTTCATGTCTCAGAAACATGTCGATAGCCGACCCGTGGGTCCTGCCGGATATTCCCGATCTGCTCTCCCAGGGTCCAGTCTACCATCCTCGAGTAGCGGGCCTCCACCTGACGGCGTGGATTTTGAACGGTCGCTGCTGAAAGATAAGGGGTTTTCTGCTAATGTAATTAATACTCTCCTTAAAAGCAGAAAAGAGGTTACAACTAGAATCTACGCTAGGACTTGGAAGAAATTTCTCCAGAGCTCGGGGGTGGTAGCAGGGGACCCAACACCGATAACCCAGATTCTAGAATTCCTACAAAAGGGTCTGGACTTAGGTCTCTCCACAAGCACCCTTAAGGTGCAAGTTTCAGCTTTGGGGGCACTCTTTAGTTGCAACATCGCAAATAATTACTGGGTCAGTAGATTCATTAAAGCTGCGGGTAGGTCGAGACCCATAGTGAAGGTGAGAGTCATGCCATGGGACTTAAACCTTGTTCTCACTGCTTTAACAGAGCCCCCTTTTGAACCTATATCAGCAGCATCAATAAAAATTCTTTCCCTTAAAACCGCTTTCCTGGTAGCATTAACCTCGGCTAGGAGGGTAAGTGACATCCAGGCACTATCTAGACTGTCTCCTTACACTCAGGTCCTGAATGACAGGATAATACTTAGACCGGATCCGGCATACCTTCCTAAGGTGTCTTCCGCTTTCCACAGAACACAGGAAATTGTTCTCCCTTCGTTCATCCCTAATCCATCTAATCAAAAAGAGATAAAACTCCATACTTTAGATGTTAGAAGATGTCTACTGCAATATTTGGCAGTCTCTGATCCCTGGAAAAGGGACAATGCATTGTTTGTCTCTTTTCAAGGAATTAACAAAGGCCGTAGATTAACGAAGAGCTCATTGGCTAGATGGATAAGGGAAGCAATTTCTCTGGCATACACCTCGAGGGGCAAGCCGGCACCTGAGAGGCTAAGGGCGCATTCCACCCGAGCTGTGGCGACTTCATGGCAGAGAGGACGGAAGTCTCGATTGACCAGATATGTAAAGCAGCTACGTGGTCTTCTCCACACACGTTTTACACTCATTATAGATTAGATTTGGGTGCTTCCTCAGACCTTTCTTTCGGACTAAGGGTGCTGCAGGCAGTAGTCCCTCCCTAAGTAGTTATTACTCTCTGTAATTCTCTCTGTAGTGCTGTCATGGACGTTCGAATAAAGTCTAAGTTACTTACCGTTAACGGTATTTTTCGAAGTCCATGACAGCACCCTTACATTCCCACCCGGGTTCTATGTGCACTTCTTCCTCTTATATAGTCCACATGTAATAAACAATTGATTAATGTTACTGTGTGATGCATAAAAATTTTTTTTTGCTGTATACCATTTAACCTTGATGTCCTCTTATGCTCTGTAACCCAACTGATGTGTGGGAGAGGTGCCGCCCTTTTATATCTGTAGGTTTCCTGTTCCTAAGGGGCGGATCCCCTCTCTCTGTAGTGCTGTCATGGACGTTCGAATAAAGTCTAAGTTACTTACCGTTAACGGTATTTTTCGAAGTCCATGACAGCACCCTTACATTCCCACCCGGGTTCTATGTGCACTTCTTCCTCTTATATAGTCCACATGTAATAAACAATTGATTAATGTTACTGTGTGATGCATAAAATTTTTTTTTTGCTGTATACCATTTAACCTTGATGTCCTCTTATGCTCTGTAACCCAACTGATGTGTGGGAGAGGTGCCGCCCTTTTTGTATCTGTAGGTTTCCTGTTCCTAAGGGGCGGATCCCCTCTCTCGGTAGTGCTGTCATGGACTTCGAAAAATACCGTTAACGGTAAGTAACTTAGACTTTCAGGGTGCCCAAACTTTTGCATCGGCCTATTTTCCTTTTTTTAATTTTTAAAACGTAAAAGATGAAAATATATATATATATTTTTGCATAAAAAACAAAACAAATGTGTCGTCTTTAACTTTAGCCCTTTTAGAGATCATGTTATCTTCATGTTGCTTAACTGTTCACAATAACAGTAGTTTTGACCAGGGGTGCCCAAACTTAAACATGTCACTGTATATAGCGGTAATGCTGTATATATAAGTACAGTCTATATGGCAGTAATGCGATATATAAATACAGTCTATAGGGCAATAATGTGGTATATAAATGCAGTCTGTATGGCAGTAATGCAGTTTATAAGTACAGTCTATAAGGCAGTAATGCAGTATATAAGTACAGTCTATATGGCAGTAATGCGGTATATAAGTATAGTCTATATGGCAGTAATGCAGTATATAAGTACAGTCTATATGGCAGTAATGCAGTATATAAGTACAGTCTACATGGCAGTAATGCAGTATATAAGTATAGTCTATATGGCAGTAATGCGGTATATAGGTATAGTTTATATGGCAGTAATGTAGTATATAAATGCAGTCTGTATGGCAGTAATGCAGTTTATAAGTACAGTCTATAAGGCAGTAATGCAGTATATAAGTACAGTCTACATGGCAGTAATGCAGTATATAAGTATAGTCTATATGGCAGTAATGCGGTATATAAGTATAGTCTATATGGCAGTAATGCGATGTATAAGTATAGTCTATATGGCAGTAATGCGGTATATAGGTATAGTCTATATGGCAGTAATGCGGTATATAAGTACAGTCTACATGGCAGTAATGCAGTATATAAGTATAGTCTATATGGCAATAATGCGGTATATAAGTATAGTCTATATGGCAGTAATGCGATGTATAAGTATAGTCTATATGGCAGTAATGCGGTATATAAGTATAGTCTATATGGCAGTAATGCGGTATATAAGTATAGTCTATATGGCAGTAATGCAGTATATAAGTACAGTCTATATGGCAGTAATGCGGTATATAGGTATAGTCTATATGGCAGTAATGCGGTATATAAGTACAGTCTACATGGCAGTAATGCGGTATATAAGTATAGTCTATATGGCAGTAATGCGATGTATAAGTATAGTCTATATCAGGGGTGGGCAATTAATTTTCCCGAGGGGCCACATGAGAGACCATGACTGTTGTGGAGGGCCGAACCAATAGCTTGAAATTAAGTTCTACTCAACTTATTAACTTATTAATATTGATTGCATCACTTAATATTGAGCAGAATTAAGTATGCTGACACCCCCTATATATATTTGAACCCCCCACCGCCCCTTATATACAGCATGAGCCTCACACAGCCTCCCTATATATACAGCATGAGCCCCACACAGCCTCCCTATATACTGCATGAGACCCACACAGCCTCCATATATATACTGCATGAGCTCCACACAGCCCCCCTATATATACTGCATGAGCCCCACAGTCTCCCTATATACTGCATGAGCGCCACACAGCCTCCCTATATACTGCATGAGTGCCACACAGCCCCCTATATACACTGCATGAGCCCCACAGCCTCCCTATATACACTGCATGAGCGCCACACAGCCTCCCTATATATATATATATATATATATATATATTGCATGAGCCCACATGGCCTCCCTATATACTGCATGAGCCCCACACAGCCTTTCCATATACTGCATGAGTATACAGCCTTCCCATAGCCTCCCCATGTGCTGCACGTCACCCCCATAGAATCCCCACGTTCACACCCTATAGAATCCCCATGTTCCACCCCATAGAATCCCCATGTTTACTTCCATAGAATTCCCATGTTCACCTCCATAGAATCCTCATGTTCACCCCATAGAATCCCCATGTTCACTTTCATAGAATCCACATGTTCACTCCCATAGAATCCCCATGTTCACTTCCATAGAATCCCCATGTTCACCCCCAAAGAATCCCCATGTTCACCCCATAGAATCCCCATGTTCACTTTCATAGAATCCACATGTTCACCCCCATAGAATTCCCATGTTCACCTTCATAGAATCCCCGTGTTCACCCCAAAGAATCCCCATGTTCACCTCCATAGAATCCCCACGTTCACCTCCATAGAATCCCCACGTTCACCTCCATAGAATCCCCACGTTCACCTCCATAGAATCCCCACGTTTACCTCCATAGAATCCCCATGTTCACCTCCATAGAATCCCCACGTTCACCTCCATAGAATCCCCACGTTCACCTCCATAGAATCCCCATGTTCACCTCCATAGAATCCCCATGTTCACCCCATAGAATCCCCATATTCACCCCATAGAATCCCCACGTTCACTTCCATAGAATCCCCACGTTCACCTCCATAGAATCCCCACGTTCACCCCCATAGAATCCCCACGTTCACCCCATAGAATCCCCATGTTCACCTCCATAGAATCCCCATGTTCACCCCATAGAATCCCCACGTTCACCTCCATAGAATCCCCACGTTCACCTCCATAGAATCCCCATGTTCACCTCCATAGAATCCCCATGTTCACCCCATAGAATCCCCATATTCACCCCATAGAATCCCCACGTTCACCTCCATAGAATCCCCACGTTCACCTCCATAGAATCCCCACGTTCACCTCCATAGAATCCCCACGTTCACCTCCATAGAATCCCCACGTTCACCTCCATAGAATCCCCACGTTCACCTCCATAGAATTCCCATGTTCACTCCCATAGAATCCCCGTGTTCACCTCCATAGAATCCCCATGTTCACCACATAGAATCCCCACGTTCACCTCCATAGAATCCCCATGTTCACCTCCATTGAATCCCCATGTTCACCTCCATAGAATCCCCATGTTCACCTCCATAGAATCCCCATGTTCACCCCATAGAATCCCCATATTCACCCCATAGAATCCCCATGTTCACCCCCATAGAATCCCCACGTTCACCCCCATAGAATCCCCACGTTCACCTCCATAGAATCCCCATGTTCACTTCCATTGAATTCCCATGTTCATACACATGAAAAAAAAAATAACACCACATACTCACATCAGTCCCGTTCCCAGGCGCCCTGCTGCTGCTGTTGCTGTCTCCGATGCGCTGACTCACCGGCGGTACACAGCTGATGCGATGACATGACGTCATCACTTCAGCTGTTTCACACGCTGATTGGTGGAGGAAGTGGCCTGAGGCCCCTCCTCCACCAATGCTGACTGCGCCTAGAGCAGTGATTTTCAACCTTTTTTGAGCCGCGGCACACTTTTTATACTTAGAAAATCCTGGGGCACACCACCAACCAAAATAGCACAAAATGACACTAAAACAGTCATATTATACATAGCGCGCATCAGGAAACACGCATTGCAACCCGCAACGTGTGAAAGCACCCTTATTGTACACGTCTCCTACCTACCGTATATACTCATGTATAAGCCGACCCGTGTATAAGCCGACCCCCCTAATTTTGCCACAAAAAACTGGGGAAACTCGTGTATAAGCCGGGTGTATAAACTGCCCTCCTGCTCTGTGCTGCCCCCGTCCTGCTCCTTGCCCCCCATCCAGCTCTGTGCTTCCCCATTCTCCTCTGTACTCCCCCCCCTCCTGCTCCGTCCTCCGCTGTGCTCCCCCATTCCTTCTCCGTCCTCCTGTGCCCCCCCTCGTCCTGCTCCATGCTCCTCTGTGCCCTCCATCCTCTCCCCCCCGTCCTGCTCGGTGCTCCTCTGTGCCCTCCATCCTCCCCCCGTCCTGCTCCGTGCTCATTGTCCTCCTCCATCCTCCCCCCGTCCTCCGTTCTCCCCCCCCCGGTCATCTTCCATGCTTCCCCCATCCACCGTTCTCCCCCGTCCACCGTTCTCCCCCCCTGTCCTGCTCCATGCTTCCCCGTCCTCCATTCTCCCCCCGTCCTCCTCCATGCTTCCCCGTCCTCCGTTCTCCCCCCCTGTCCTGCTCCATGCTTCCCCCGTCCTCCGTTCCCCCCCCGTCCTCCATGCTTCCTCCATCCACCGTTCTATCCCCGTCCAGCTCCGTGCTCCCTGTCCTCTCCTCCATCATACTCACCCCTCCCCGTGCCATCGCTGAGGGTCCCTGCAATCCTGCGTTCTCCCTGTCTTCCTGCAGCTCTCCGGCACTGAGCGGTGATGTAATACCGCTCATTAAGGCCATGAATATGGAAGCCACGCCCATGGGAGTGGCATCGCGTCCATATTACAGTCCCCATAATGCCGCTATCAATGCCGTACATACCGGGAGTGACCTGGTTACCGCAATTCTCAGGGGAGTCACATACCCTGAGCAATTTCAAGGAGAGACTGTGTAGTTTGTTTGATGTATACCCCCTTTCTGAAAGCCAAAAAGTCAGCATTCTCATTGGACAGTTAACTGGTGCAGCCCAAAGGGAAGTAAAGTCCTGGCAGTACACTGATAATGAGACTGTTAAGCAAATTCTGGCTAAGCTGAAGGGCACCTTTGACACCCGCACTGCAGCAGAAATAAAAATGAGATTCTTTTGGTGCAAACAAAGGGTGCAGGACAGTATACGGGACTATGCCCTTAATCTTCAGGAGGCACTGCAGACCATAAAGCAGGTTGACCCCGACAGCATGCAGGATGGAGACAGATTGTTAAAGGAGCAATTTATTGAGGGACTCCTGTCCAGTACCCACAGGACTCAACTGCACATCATGGCCCTGCAAAACCCTGACCTGAACTTTGCAGACTTTAAAGATAGGGCTATCCGGGTGCTGCATGAACCAAATGTCTGCCGCCCAGCGTCCCCTAGGCGCCCAGCAATTACATACCACTGTGTAGCCCTGGTACACAATACCAGGAGGATGAGTGGAGAGGTAACAGTTAAGGGCTCTTCATACATCATGTACACTTCTGACACACCCAGCAGGGGTGTGGAAGGGAGTGATTTCTAGTCAGTCAGTTTCCTGTCCTTGGACAGAGTAGACGTGTCCAGTTTGAGCCTGTCAGCAGTTCAGAAAGTGGAGGCTGGTACAGGTGGTCTAATTCACCTTAGCCTAGTCAGAGCTGTGCCCCACTGGAAGAAAGACTGAACTATCTATTAAGAGTCGAGCAAATCGAAGGGCAAAGTGGAAGGAAGATTATTGGAAAAGTGCTTTTGGCTTGGAAAAGTCCTGCACATTGCTACCGGTCACTGGGGACCGAAGGATCACTATTAGCTACAAGCATAGTGGTAAGAAAACCAGGGATTTACCGGACCCTAGGTCGCGGCAAACAGCCCCATATAGTCAGTACGTAACTGGTCAGGTGGAATAGGGACTTTGAGTCAAGCGCAGACAAAAGCAGGAACCTAGTTTCATCAATTGGAAGACTTCACCACAAATCTGACTGGGCAGAACAGCTCTGGAATAGCTGAAATTAAAGAGGGAACTACGCTGCAAGCTGGTTGTACTCATCGTTATTGGACAGTAAAGGAGGCCCCTAACTTGCTTAGCTGTTGCCTCAAAGCTCATCCTCCATCAACCCCATCAGCCTCCCTGGGTCCTGCCTGAACATCTTGCAAGTAAAGGTATGGAAAGACGCTGACCGTGTGAGACTGAGTTATTTATTGCATGCCTGCACAATCCCTACCTAACTACCGACCTGAGGGAAGAGTCCCACCTGTAGGGGACCCGACATCTAGCTGCATCACCATCCCCTCAGAGATCTATAGCAGCGCTGGTACAAATTACCAGAATACTACAGGTGGCGTCACGAACTGTAAATATATCTATCCCCTGTAAATATATCCCCAACATACGCCAGACCGCCAGGGCCACAGACCGAGCCACAGCTACCTGTGACAATCCCATAGACTTCTACGGGCTCGGCTCTGAGTACCCCATTGCCCTGGTAACCCACAATTGTGGTGGCGGGTCGACACAAAAACTTTGGCGTCACGAACAGGATACGAAACTTGCAGCATTGCGAGCCCTGTGTGCCTGTGGAGTGTTTTGGTGAAAAAGACTGTTGCTATTGTTTGGCGCCAAATACCGCCATATTTGCCGCCAGATTCGCGCCCTAAGGCGCTGGAGAAGAAGGTGGGCGTACCTGAAAGAGCGCGCAAAGTCTTGGACACGCCCCCGGCTCTGACTCATCGGCAGGTCCTGCAACAGGAAGTGAACGCTCTGACATCAGAGCGCCTGCGACGAAGGTCCTGTTCTCACTGCGGTGCCTGTGAAGTAGCAGCATCTGAAACCGGTAGGCTCCGTTTAACCAAGGGGGCGCTAAGATGTCACAACAACCGGCTGACAGTGCGGCCCCGGCCGGAGGCCCCAATCCCGCACCGTCTGGTATTGTAGCGCCAGATGGGGGCGCAGGCCCTGCACCCAGTCCGGTAGTCCCGATCATGCCACTAACGCTCCCATATATGCCTGGGGCGAAATGGCTTCCCCAATACAGCGGTGGGCCAGGCACATTAGCAGGCTTCAAGCGGAAGTTATGCAGCATCTTAGAAATGTACTCTATGCCTGAGAGACAAAAAGCTGCTGTGCTAATAGGGCAGCTAACTGGCGCTGCTGAAAGGGAAGTGGAGACTTGGGATACCGTTGATCAGGAGTCGGTACCTGCGATCTTCCTTAAGCTACATGCCATATTTGAAGACCGCACAGAAACGGATCTCCGGATGGCCTTCTATCACTGTTCACAACAGCCAGGTGACAGCATCCGGGACTACGCTTGCCGACTACAGGGAGCCCTGAGAGCCCTCAAGCAAATTAACAATTTAAATGCTATCGACGAGAATAGAATGCTGAAAGAACAATTTATACAGGGATTGAGATCCCAAGAGGAACGCAGAACTGTAAATTGGTGGTCCTTAGATCATCCGGATGCTACCTTTGATGCCCTAAAGGACATGGCAATAAAAGGGCTGCGGCCCCTGGGCAAACCTGAGGTGGCCACCCAACATCATCAGGGTGAAGTCACTCTGGAACCGGCAGTAACCCCCTGTTCCCCGTTAGTGGCTGAAGCCAAAGCGCAGGTGACACCTCCTAGTGAATTGGACTGTCTGCGCTCAGAGGTGCGCCAGCTGACTAAAAATCTGGCTGCTGTAATGAGTGCCCTGCAGCTGCGGAAAGAGGAGGAAGGGAAGATCTTGTTAGCTGACTGCCCGGAGGACGTTCCGTGGATGCACCGGAGAAGAAAGAAGACGTCGCCCCCCCGGAGGAGGACAACGCCACCCCCAGGAGCGACCTCTGACCAACAACCTTCTCGTCGAGAGATCATCTGTTATCGCTGCAACCGGAAAGGCCATCTGTCTACACAGTGTCCTTTAAACGGGCAGAACCTGGGTCCAAGGGCCAACACCCAGGAGGATACCCGTCAGGCCCCCTAGACTGGAACCGCAGGTATGTGGGCGGGCGACCCTACCTGTCTATTATTCTAGATGGTATTGCTGTTCCAGCATTGTTAGACACTGGGTCCCAGGTGACCCTAATACCTGATGCTCTATATACCAAGTACTGGTCAATGGACAGTCTTAAACCTCCGAGCCTTGACTTTACTGTGTATGCTTCTAACGGTCTTCCTGTAGAAGTACTCGGAACAAAATGTGTAGATGTAAAGGTGGGCAGAGAGGAGTTGAAAGACCAAGGGCTTCTGGTAGTAAAGACTGTAAATGAGGAGAACGGTTTAAATATCATTTTGGGTACTAACATTATCGGTAATTGTTTGGGAGAAGTTGTGTTCTTACTCCAACAGCTCGCTGAGATTGCCCGACCAAGGCAGAAAGGAGTAATCCAAAGAGAGATCCGGGCCCTGGTGTGTCAGCAGCAAGCGAAGCTTACCGACGGCGAAATTGGTAATGTACGGGTCACTGACTCGGATCCTATTGTGATACCCCCAATGAGTGAAATGATCATTTGGTGCAGGGCAGCCATAGGTCTGAGAGGACAGAATTACCAAGCTGTAGTAGAACCCCACCATTCAGAACATAGACCTACACTTATGACTGCTAGAGGAGTAGTAGAGGTGGTGAATGGAAGAGTACCGGTACGGCTTCTCAATTGGGGAGATGATGAGGTAAATTTACCCCGTTATGCAACCATTGCTAAACTACATGCTGTTGATAATAATTCTATTCTCCCGGCTGAGTCCTTAGACTCCTGTCAAATAGCGGAGGACAATGACCCAGCAACTCAGGTGGCGGAATGGTGTCAGCAACTCCATGTTGGGACGGACACCACTCCCGCTCATCAGAAGCAAGGGGTATTACGGGTGGTGCAAGAGTACGCCCAAGTGTTTAGCAAAAATCCACTTGATTTTGGGACAATTAAGGGAGTACAACATCATATCCCTACAGGCAATCATCCTCCCATCAAAGAGCGGTATAGGCCCATACCTCCAGCTCATTATCAGAAGGCTAAAGAAATGTTGAATGATATGAAGAAAGCTGGGGTGATAAGGGATAGTTGTAGCCCCTGGGCAGCCCCTCTAGTTCTGGTTAAAAAGAAAGATGGTAGTATGAGAATGTGTGTGGATTACAGGCAGGTGAACCGCATAACACACAAGGATGCATACCCGTTACCACGTATAGAGGAATCATTAGCTGCTCTGAAAACGGCTAACTACTTTTCTACCCTTGATCTGACTAGTGGTTACTGGCAAGTGGCTGTGGCTGAGGAGGATCGTGAGAAAACGGCTTTCACCACCCCAATGGGGCTCTGTGAGTTCGACAGAATGCCGTTTGGGCTCAGCAGTGCCCCAGGAACATTTCAGAGAGTGATGGAAAACTGTCTGGGACATCTCAATTTTGAAACCGTGCTGCTATACCTAGACGACGTTATCGTGTATTCCAAGACATATGAGGACCATCTGAAGCACCTGGCAGAAGTATTCGAGTCCCTGTCCAGGTACGGGATGAAATTAAAACCCTCAAAATGCCATCTACTCAAACAGAAGGTACAATACTTGGGGCACATCGTCAGTTCGGAAGGAGTAGCGCCGGACCCAGAGAAAGTCACTGCCATCCAGAAGTGGCCGGAGCCGAAGAACCTTAAGGAAGTGCGACAGTTCCTGGGACTAACGGGTTACTACAGGAGATTCGTGAAAGATTACACGAAGAAGGCAGCTCCTTTACAGGACCTCCTAGTAGGACAATCCCTGAAGAGCAGAAACCCTCCCTTTAATTGGGGTAAAGAACAGGCTGAAGCATTCCAAAAGATGAAAGAGATCCTTACAGGTGATGAGATCTTAACCTATCCTGATTACAGCCAACCGTTCCTGTTGTACACCGACGCCAGTAATGAAGGGTTGGGAGCCGTTCTCAGTCAGAAGCAGAATGGACAAGAAAAAGTCATCGCATATGCCAGCAGAAAACTCAGGCCAACTGAAAGGAATCCGGAAAATTATAGCAGCTTCAAGCTGGAGTTTCTGGCGCTGGTCTGGGCCATTACTGAAAGATTTAAGCACTATCTGGCCTCCAATAAGTTCACGGCGTACACAGACAACAACCCGTTAACGCACCTGGAAACTGCCAAGCTGGGTGCCATGGAGCAGCGATGGATGGCTCGGTTGTCCAATTATCAGTTTACTATCAAGTACCGGGCAGGTCGAAAGAATGCTAATGCTGATGCGTTGTCCCGAATGCCGCATGACTCTGACACGGAAGAAGAATCGGACGACCTGGAAGAAATTGAGCTCCCTGCGTTTCATCGAAATGGGGTAGTCCATGAGCATCGAGTTCACAGAAAGCAGTATGGTGCAACATTAAATCCTTTACCCCATCACAGCTGGAAAGAGACTCAGGACAGTGATCCAGTGGTCAGCCGCATCAAGGAGTTGTTAAAACAGGAGGGTTCCTCTTTGGAAAAGGATGCACCTATGTCAGCCAAGCTCCTGTGGAACGAGAAAAGCAGGTTGTTCCTATACCGTGAGAAGTTGTGCAGGAGATACGTCAACCCCAGAACCCATGAAATGGTCTGGCAAATAGTGGTCCCCAAGGCAGACGTCCCAATGGTGTTGGAAGCGTACCACGATCAAGCAGGACACTTTGGCTGGAGGAAGCTGGAGACCCTGTTGAGATGCCGGTTCTACTGGGTAGGGATGCGCAGCTCCATCGAGAGGTGGTGTCGGAACTGTGGACCCTGTGGTCTCAGAAGAAAGGACTACGGTAGTCAGAAGGCACCCCTGCAACCTATCCGGACGACTCGTCCTCTGGAGATTGTGGCCCTGGACCACGTCAAATTGTCGCCAAGTAGATCTGGATACTCATACGCCTTGACCATGGTGGACCATTACTCCAGATTTCTGGTGGTTGTTCCAGTTAAGGACCAGACCGCAGTGACGGCCGCGAAAACCTTTCAAGCAAGCTTCTGCAGACCGCATGGGTATCCCGAGCAAGTCTTAACCGATCAGGGACCTGCTTTCGAAGCTGATTTATTCAAGGAATTCTGTCACATGTACGGGTGCAAGAAAATAAGAACAACACCATATCACCCTCAAACCAACGGTCTTTGTGAAAAGATGAACCATATTGTCCTTGACTTGTTGAGATCCATACCGTTGGAAGACAGGAATCGATGGCCGGATTTACTGCCTGATTTGGTTGATTTGTATAATCATATACCTGTAAGCTCAACTAACTGCACTCCAGCTTATCTTATGCGAGCAAGGCCCGGAAAACTACCAATGGATTTAGAACTTGGAGTGGTAGAACCGGAGGCAGACGACGCTGTTGAAAACTGGGACGTCAATCGGCAAGAGCAATACAGAAGAGTACAAATCTGTGTAGAGGAAAGTCTCAATAAGGCACGGGAGAAACAGGAAGATGTTTACAACAGAAATGCTCCTGCCAAGCCTTTGATGCCTGGAGAGGTAGTATTAAAAAGAAAAAGGAATATGCACAAACTGGATAACCAGTGGGAACAAGAACCCTACGTCATACAAGATTCTAAATATGACAACAGAAAAGTTTGTGTCGTCAGTAAGGACGGAGGAAGAACAATAACCACTGTGTCCAGAGACCATTTGAAATTGTGTCCAGAACCCTTAAAGCGTTGTGAAAAGAACCCTGTCATCAATCAAGGAGAAAGAGAGGAAGAGGTCATACACACAGATCTGGGAGATTTTCCTGCGGATTGGCCTAGACTGGGAGATGCTGTGATAATTCCAGTGTTGCAGTTTTATCAGCCACAAGAGGAAATTCTACCTCCAGTTGTGCCTGTGGTGCCAGTTGAGCCCGCTCAGGAGTTACCCATCCCAGCAACACCTCAACCTGTGGAATCTCAAGAAGGATCATCTGAAGCAGCGCCCCATACTATGGGATCCCCTGGTGAAGCTGACTCACACCGCCCAGCCATCAGTACGCTTGCCGGATCCATAGAGGGATTGAGGCAGTTCTATAGTTTGCCGTTACGCAGTGCAGACAGATCGCAACTTGATATACCTGAAGCTACACCACGTAGATCAGAGCGAACCACCAAAGGGAAGTTACCCATTAGATATCAGCAGTGATTATAACGAATTCATGTGAATATTGTGAAAAGTCTATATATATATATGTGTTTTTCCCTATTATGTCTTCGTTTAACAATGGACTCAGAGGCTGAGGACTGAGCCAGCCCAAAAACTGTATCCTGTAAATAGTTGCACTAAAGTGCCTTTTTAATGGTTTCACATGAAACCTTGACTTACCTCTGAACCAAAAACCCGTGTGGTGTGGCACTGAGTGAGGTCTGCATTTGGATGTCCTGCAGCCCACCCAGGACCTACGTTGAAGGTTTGGTGCGGGTCCTTCACAAGTATACCGTATATTTATTGAATGCTATTTAATACTTTTGTATTTCTATATATAATGTTAATGTTTGCAACGTTCAAAATATCCTCACCTCCCGGATGGGACGAATTAATGTTATTGTTAATGTTTTCATGCATAAACAAAAATGTCTCTTTATATTTTACAGCCCGGGAGTGCTGTCGTTTACCATGGGGGAATGTGTAGCCCTGGTACACAATACCAGGAGGATGAGTGGAGAGGTAACAGTTAAGGGCTCTTCATACATCATGTACACTTCTGACACACCCAGCAGGGGTGTGGAAGGGAGTGATTTCTAGTCAGTCAGTTTCCTGTCCTTGGACAGAGTAGACGTGTCCAGTTTGAGCCTGTCAGCAGTTCAGAAAGTGGAGGCTGGTACAGGTGGTCTAATTCACCTTAGCCTAGTCAGAGCTGTGCCCCACTGGAAGAAAGACTGAACTATCTATTAAGAGTCGAGCAAATCGAAGGGCAAAGTGGAAGGAAGATTATTGGAAAAGTGCTTTTGGCTTGGAAAAGTCCTGCACATTGCTACCGGTCACTGGGGACCGAAGGATCACTATTAGCTACAAGCATAGTGGTAAGAAAACCAGGGATTTACCGGACCCTAGGTCGCGGCAAACAGCCCCATATAGTCAGTACGTAACTGGAGTCAGGTGGAATAGGGACTTTGAGTCAAGCGCAGACAAAAGCAGGAACCTAGTTTCATCAATTGGAAGACTTCACCACAAATCTGACTGGGCAGAACAGCTCTGGAATAGCTGAAATTAAAGAGGGAACTACGCTGCAAGCTGGTTGTACTCATCGTTATTGGACAGTAAAGGAGGCCCCTAACTTGCTTAGCTGTTGCCTCAAAGCTCATCCTCCATCAACCCCATCAGCCTCCCTGGGTCCTGCCTGAACATCTTGCAAGTAAAGGTATGGAAAGACGCTGACCGTGTGAGACTGAGTTATTTATTGCATGCCTGCACAATCCCTACCTAACTACCGACCTGAGGGAAGAGTCCCACCTGTAGGGGACCCGACATCTAGCTGCATCACCATCCCCTCAGAGATCTATAGCAGCGCTGGTACAAATTACCAGAATACTACAGGTGGCGTCACGAACTGTAAATATATCTATCCCCTGTAAATATATCCCCAACATACGCCAGACCGCCAGGGCCACAGACCGAGCCACAGCTACCTGTGACAATCCCATAGACTTCTACGGGCTCGGCTCTGAGTACCCCATTGCCCTGGTAACCCACAATTGTGGTGGCGGGTCGACACACCACCAGGAGGCGGCATCCTTCCCTCAGACCCCCATTGAGGCCGACGCACAGACCCTGGATAATGATCCATCTGCAGAACTAGGTCTGCAGGTCCAGAAGCTGACCAAAAATGTGGCTGCACTAGCCAAAACCATGCAGTCCATGCAAGTGCCCCCGAAGGAAAAAATAAATTTGGCTTCCAGTCCAGATGACGTTCCGTGGCGACGGCGGAAGAGGATCCCACCAACCAGAGGGAGAGACAACGATTGCTTCAACCAGGATGGATGACTCATTTGCTGCTGCTGCTGCTGCAGCAAAGCGGGGCACATCGCAAGATTCTGCAATTTAAATGAGCAACCCCTGGGGCAGAGTGCCAACCCCCAGGAGTAGGATGACCAGGCCCACAAAGCTGGCGAGCCAAGTACGGCGGAGGACGACCGGTCCTTCCAGTTGTGATTGACGGCATCCCAATGAACGCTTTACTGGACACTGGCTGTCAGGTGACGACTATGACATATATTCTTTACAAACGGTACTGGGCTGACTCTGATATTACTCGTTGCCCAGATAGTGAGCTGACAGTAGTCGCCAACAATGGTCAGCCTTTGCCACAAGTGGGGTATAAAGAGGTGACCATTAAGGTGGAGCAAGTAGAGTTGAAAACCCAAGGCCTGGTAATTGTAGACATTGATTGTGAGAATGTAACCCAATAATGACCTTAGGTACTAATGTGATAGAAAATTGTCTTGTGGAGGTTATTGTTTTGTTGCAGCAGGTAGCTGAAACTGCTGGTTCCAGTGAGCAACGGGTCCTGCAAAAGGAGATCAAGGCCCTGATGCAAAGACAACAGGTAGAGCTGTCTGGTGGAGAAGTCGGCAGTGTCAGAGTGAGTGATCCATTCCCCATTGCGGTACCCCCAAGAAGTGAAATGTTAATTTGGTGTCGGGCAGCCATAGGCCTTAGGGGTAAAGATTACCAGGCCGGGGTAGAACCAGTGTACTCTGATAGTAGACCCACTGTCCTGACAGCCAGAAGGGTAGTCGATGTCCGCAAGGGGAGGGTACCTGTACGCATCTTAAATTGTAGGGAGCAGGAGGTCAAACTACCCCGGTATGTCACCATTGCTAAGCTGTTCACTGTCAATCACAACGCAATCCAGACAGCAGAACACTTGGTTTCGTCCAACCAGGCGGATGACAATGGCTCTGCACGTAGGCACTGACTTCACCCCTTCACATCAAAAGAATGGTTCAAGAGTATGAGCAGGTATTCAGCAAACACCCTTTAGACTTGGGGCAGGTAAAAGGGGTCCAACATAATATCCCCACTGGAAATTATCCGCCAATTAAAAAGAGGTACTGGCCTGTACCCTCAGCTCACTATCAATGTGCCAAGAGTATGTTACGGGAGATGAAGGAGGCTGGGGTGATCAGAGACAGTTGTAGCCACTAGGAAGCTCCGTTAGTCCTCGTTAGAAAGAAAGATGGCACCATGAGGATGTGTGTTGACTACAGGTGAATTAACAGCATTACCCACAAGGACACCTATCTGTTACCTAGGATTCAGGAATCACTAGCTGCAGGTTCCCGTGGCAGAGGCGGACAAAGAGAAGACCGCCTTCACGACACCAATGGGCCTCTCAGAGTTCAACTACATGGCGTTCAGGCTTTGCAATGCACCATGGACATTTCAGAGGTTGATGGAGTGTTGCCTCGGACACAAGAACTTCGAGACAGTTCTGTTGTACCTAGTTGACGTCATTGTCTTCTCCAAGACCTATGAAGACCATGTGGCGCACCTGGCCGAGCTGTTTGAAGCCCTGTCCAACTTTGGCCTGAAAGTAAAACCATCCAAATGCCGCCTTCTGAAGCCCAAGGTGCAGTACCTAGGCCACGTAGTGAGCACGGAAGGCGTTGCACCAGACCCCAACAAAGTCACTGTTATCCGGGACTGGCAGAGACCCAGCAACATTCATGATATACGTCAGTTCCTCGGGTTCATAGGCTACTACCGAAGGTTCATCAATGGCTTCACTGAAATAGCCGCACCCCTGCAAAACTTTCTCGTGGGCCAGCCTAAGAAGCTCAGGAAGAAGAGTCCTACGTTTGGAATGATGAACTAGAAAGATTCTTCACCCAGTTGAAGTTGGCTCTTATCGGAGATGAAGTCCTGGCCTAACCAGACTACGACCAACCATTTATACTGTATACCGATGCCAGCAACATGGGATTGGGAGCAGTGCTGTCCCAAGTGCAGAAAGGCAGAGAAAGAGTAATTGCCTACGCCAGCAGGAATCTTCATCCCACTGAAAGGAACCCTGACAACTACAGCTCCTTTAAACTGGAGTTTCTCGCTATAGTCTGGGCTGTGACCGAGCGATTCAAACTCTACCTGGCTTCAGCAAAGTTTACCATCTTCACGGACAACAATCTGCTGACTCACTTGGAAACCGCAAAGCTAGGTGCGCTGGAGCAGCAATGGATGGCCCGGCTGTCCAACTACGAGTTTACCATCAAGTACCGGGCGGGGCATAAGAACGCCAATGCTGATGTGCTGTCCAGAATGCCCAATTTACCAGATGGGGAGGAGGACCAGTAAGAGCTAGAAGAACTCGAATTACCAGCCTTCCACTGCCCTGGAGCAGCCCAGTGCTTCCACTGTGTGAGCGACAAGTGCTATGTTAAGCAGGAAGCAAAGAAGGAATTCCCTTACCAGGTAGTTCCAGCATACAACACAGTTCCTGCTACAGGCCAGCAGGTGGAGCTCTAAAACCGACTTCAGGGGAGCTGCTCTCTCTGGTCCGGAGGAGGAAGTTAGAGAGTTAGAGCCTGAACAAGGTTGAGAGAGGACGTGTGGAGAGGAGCTGGGATAGAAGCTCCATCTGAGCTCACCCCAGGCTTGAGCGCCAGTGACTGGGCACCGGAGCCCAAGGCTGTGTGGGTACTAAAGCCCCGGCAGCAGAATCCAGAGGGCAGGAAACTGCCGGTCCTCTGCCCCAGCTGATACTCGACGACACAGCAGCATGTGTGAGCCGGAGACGCCAGACAGGAGCGACCCCTGAAACATGCTCAAGCTGCCTGTTATGCTCAGTGGAGTTCTACCTAAGCATCAGACAGAAAGAGGGACTTAAATAGAGTTTACAGCAGCAAGTACTTCAGAGAATAGCGCTAGAAAGGAGGCCTCACAACCCACCTGACTAAGGAAATTCCCAAATTGTTTCCAGGCTGACCGGCTCCAGAACCATCTGTAACCTGAGCCCCGGACTGTACCTGGACTGCCCAGTAAAAGGTAAAGGAAACAACAGCCTTTGTGTCCGTCAGTTATTCCTCCAATCCTAAGCCCTGCATCCCAACGTCCTCCTTCCCTCACAGCCTGCCATATCTGCCCTGGGGCTCCGCTCCACCCGTGGAGAGCGATAACATCTCTGCTGCATTACCATTGGCCGAATACCGCGGATGGCGTCACGAAACCGTCCCTTAAAAACTACCCCTCATCACTGCCATTGCACGCCCAGGGCCACGAACGGGGTCACTGCTGCTGTAAGTACTGTCAGACCCGTCCCGATTACCCCACGGTCCTAGCGGTGTTGCAACTGCATGTATTTCTATGCAACTGAACGCTCCGGTCCGTACCGCCGGCGGCAGTGCCGGGTATTGAGGCAAGAGACTTACACGAGTTTCTTGCATTGTAGTTGCAAGTTTGACCCCGGCGTTATTATGGGGGCACTGTGGATATCACTGTTATTATGAGGGAACTGTGGATATCGCTGTAATTATGGTGGCACTGTGGATATCACTGTTATTATGAGGGTACTGTGGATATTAATGTTATTATGGGAGCACTGTGGATATCACTGTTATTATGGGGACACTGTGGAAATCCCTGATATTATGAGGAAACTATGGATATCACTGTTATTATGGGGACACTGTGGATATCACTTATTATGGGGACACTGGATAGCACTGTTTTTATGAGGGCACTGCAGATATCACTGTTATTATGGGGGCACTGTGGATATCACTTATTATGGAGCACTGTGGATATCACTGTTATTATGGGGGCACTGTGGATATCGCTGTTCTTCTGGGGAGACTGTGGATATCACTATTATTATGGGGTATTATTATGGGGGCACTGTGGATATCACTGTTATTATGGGGGCACTATGAATGTCACTGTTATTATGGGGGCACTGTGGATGTCATTGTTATTATGGAGGCACTCTGGATGTCACTGTTATTATGGTGGCACTGTGGATATCACTGTTATTATGGGGGCACTGTGGAGATCACTGTTATTATGGGGGCACTGTGGATATCACTGTTATTAAGGACTAAGGGGTAAGGTTTCTCCTTGTGGAGAGTGACATACCAGCTCTGGCATGTCGAGGTAAGGTGGCTTATTCGCCGTGCAATGCTCCTCTGGGAAATTTAATATACAAATTGCCTCTTCAAAAAAAAAGAGGACTTGTACTCTATAGCGCCACCTATTGGAAGTAGGATCGCTACTTCCAATAGGTGGCGCTATAGCATACAAGTCCTCTTTTTTTTGAAGAGGCAATTTGCATATGTTATTAAGGAGGCACTGTGGATATCACTGTTATTATGGAGGCACTGTGGATATCACTGTTATTATGGGGCACTGTGGATATCACTGTTATTATGGAGGCACTGTGGATATCACTGTTATTATGGGGCACTGTGGATATCACTGTTATTATGGGGCACTGTGGATATCACTGTAATTATGGGGCACTGTGGATATCACTGTTATTATGGGGCACTGTGGATATCACTGTTATTATGGGGCATTGTGGATATCACTGTTATTATGGGGCACTGTGGATATCACTGTTATTATGGAGGCACTGTGGATATCACTGTTATTATGGGACACTGTGGATATCACTGTTATTATGGGGCACTGTGGATATCACTGTTATTATGGGGCACTGTGGATATCACTGTAATTATGGGGCACTGTGGATATCACTGTTATTATGGGGCACTGTGGATATCACTGTTATTATGGGGGCACTGTGGATATCACTGTTATTATGGGGCACTGTGGATATCACTGTTATTATGGGGGCACTGTGGATATCACTGTTATTATGGGGGCACTGCGGATATCACTGCTATTAAGGGGACACTGTGGATATCACTGTTATTACGGGGACACTGTGGATATCACTGTTATTATGGGGGCACTGTGGATATCACTATTATTATGGGGGAAGTGTGGATATCACTGTTATTATGGGGGCAGTGTGGATACCACTGTTATTATGGAGACACTGTGGATATCACTGTTATTATAGATGCACTGTGGATATAACTTATTATAGTGAGACTGTGGATATCACTGTTATTATGGGGAGACTGTGGATATCACTGTTATTATGGGGCACTGTGGATATCACTGTTATTATGGGGCACTGTGGATATCACTGTTATTATGGAGACACTGTGGATATCACTGTTATTATGGGGCACTGTGGATATCACTGTTATTATGGGGCACTGTGGATATCACTGTTATTATGGGGCACTGTGGATATCACTGTTATTATGGAGACACTGTGGATATCACTGTTATTATGGAGCACTGTGGATATCACTGTTATTATGGGGGCACTGTGGATATAACTGTTATGGGGCACTGTGGATATCACTGTTATTATGGGGCACTATGGATATCACTGTTATTATGGAGACACTGTGGATATCACTGTTATTATGGAGGCACTGTGGATATCACTGTTATTATGGGCACTATGGATATCACTGTTTTATGGGGCACTGTGGATATCACTGTTATTATGGGGCACTGTGGATATCACTGTTATTATGGGGCACTGTGGATAATCACTGTTATTATTGGGGCACTGTGAATATCACTGTTATTATGGGCCACTGGGATATCACTGTTATTATGGGCACTGTAGATATCACTGTTATTATGGGGGCACTGTGGATATCACTGTTATTATGGGGCACTGTGGATATCACTGTTATTATGGGGGCACTGTGGATATCACTGTTATTATGGGGACACTGCGGATATCACTGTTATTATGGGGACACTGTGGATATCACTGTTATTATGGGGGCACTGCGGATATCACTGCTATTAAGGGGACACTGTGGATATCACTGTTATTATGGGGACACTGTGGATATCACTGTTATTACGGGGACACTGTGGATATCACTGTTATTATGGGGGCACTGTGGAAATCACTGTTATTATGGGGGCACTGTGGAAATCACTGTTATTAACGCCTTCACCCCCCAGCCTATTTTGACCTTAAAGACCTTGCCATTTTTTGCAATTCTGACCAGTGTCCCTTTATGAGGTAATAACTCAGGAACGCTTCAACGGATCCTAGCGATTTTGAGACTGTTTTTTCGTGACATATTGGGATTCAGGATAGTGGTAAATTTAGGTCGATAATTTTTGCGTTTATTTGTGAAAAAAATGGAAATTTGGCAAAAATTTTGAAAATTTCGCAATTTTCAAATTTTTAATTTTTATTCTGTTAAACCAGAGAGTTATGTGACACAAAATAGTTTATAAATAACATTTACCATATGTATACTTTACATCAGCACAATTTTGGAAAAAAAATTTTTTTTGTTAGGAAGTTATAAGGGTTAAAAGTTGACCAGCGATTTCTCATTTTTACAACAAAATGTACAAAACCATTTTTTTACATGCCACCTCACATTTGAAGTCACTTTGAGGGGTCTATATGGCAGAAAATACCCAAAAGTGACACCATTATAAAAACTGCACCCCTCAAGCTACTCAAAACTACATTCAAGAAGATTATTAACCCTTCAGATGCTTCACAGGAACTAAAGCAACGTGAAAGGAAAAAATGGACATTTTAATTTTTCCAACAAAAATTTTCTTTTAGCATTGGAGAGTCCCTGTGTGCCTAAACATTGGAGCTCCCCCACAAGTCACCCCATTTTGGAAACTAGACCCCCCAAGGAACTTATCTAGATGCATAGTGAGCACTTTGAATCCCCAAGTGCTTCACAAATTGATCCGTAAAAAAAAGAAAGTACTTTTTTTTCACAAAAAATTTCTTTTAGCCTCAGTTTTTTCATTTTCACATGGGCAACAAGATAAAATAGATCATAAAATTTGTTGGGCAATTTATCTTGAGTACACAGATACCCATATGTGGTCATAAACCACTGTTTGGGCGCATGGCAGGCTCAGAAGGGAAGAAGCGCCATTTGACTTTTTGAATGGAAAATATGCTGGAATATTTATCGGTTGCCATGTCGCATTTGGAGAGTCCCTGTGTGCCTAAACAGTGAAAAAAAACCCACATGTGACACCATTTTGGAAACTAGACCCCTTATGGAACTTATCTAGATGTGTTGCGAGCACTCTGAACCCCAAGTGCTTCACAGAAGTTTATAACGCAGAGCAGTGAAAATAAAAAAATCATTTTTTTCCTCAAAAATTATTTTTTAGCCCGCTATTTTTTATTTTCACAAGGGTAACAGGAGAAATTGGACCACAAAAGTTGTTGTGCAATTTGTCCTGAGTACACCAACACCCCATATGTGGGGGAAACCACTGTTTGGCTCATGGGACAGCTCAGAAGGGAAGGAGCGCCATTTTGGAATGCAGACTTGATGGAATGTTCTGCGGGCGTCATGTTGCGTTTGCAGAGCCCCTGATGTGCCTAAACAGTAGAAACCCCCCACAAGTGACCCCATTTTGGTGCTTCACAGACGTTTATAAACGCAGAGCACTGAAGATAAAAAAATTATTTTTGTTCCTCAAAAATCATTTTTTAGCCCACTATTTTTTATTTTCCCAAATGTAACAGGATAAATTGGACCCCAAAAGTTGTTGTCTAGTTTTTCCTGAGTACGCTGGTGCCCCATATGTGGGGGGAACCACTGTTTGGGCGCACGGCAGGGCTCAGAAGAGAAGGAGCGCCATTTGACTTTTTTAATGGAAAATTAGCTCTAATCGTTAGCGGACACCATGTCGTGTTTGGAGAGCCCCTGTGTGCCTAAACTTTGGAGCTCCCCCACAAATGACCCCATTTTGGAAACTAGACCCCCTAAGGAACCTGTCTAGATGCACAGTGAGCACTTTGAACCCCCAGGTGCTTCACAGAAGTTTATAACGCAGAGCCGTGAAAATAAAAAATCATTTCTTTTCTCAAAAAACAATTTTTTAGCCCCCTATTTTTTATTTTCACAATGGTTACAGAGAAATTGGACCCTAAAAGTTGTCCAGTGTGTCCTGAGTATGCTGGTACCCCATATGTGGGGGGAACCACTGTTTGGGCACACGTCAGGGCTCGGAAGGGATGTAGTGACGCTTTGAAATGCCGACTTGATAGAATGGTCTGCGGGCATCTTGTTACGTTTGCAGAGCCCCTGGTGTGCCTAAACAGTAGAAACCCCCACAAGTGACCCCATTTTGGAAACTAGACCCCCAAGGTACTTATCTAGATGTGTGGTGAGCACCTTGAACCCCCACGTGCTTCACAGAAGTTTATAACGCAGAGCCGTGAAAATAAAAAAACATTTTTTTCTCAAAAATGATTTTTTTTAACCCGCAATTTTTTATTTTCACAAGGGTAACAGAAGAAATTGGACCCAAAAGTTGTTGTACAGTTTGTCCTGAGTACACTGGTACCTCACATGTGGGGGGAACTACTGTTCGGGCACACGTTGGGCTCGGAAGGGAAGTAGTGATGTTTTGAAATGCCGACTTTGATGGAATGGTCTGCGGGCATCATGTTACGTTTGCAGAGCCCCTGATGTGCCTAAACTGTGGAAAACCCCCAAGTGACCCCATTTTGGAAACTAGACCACCCAAGGAACTTATCTAGATGTGTAGTGAGCACTTTGAACCCCCAAGTGCTTCACAGACATTTATAACCCAGAGCCATGAAAATAAAAAATCATTTTTTCCCCTCAAAAAATGATTTTTTAGCCCACAATTTTTTATTTTCACAAGGGTAACAGGAGAAATTGGACCCCAAAAGTTGTTGTCCTGTTTGTCCTGAGTACGCTGGTACCCCATATGTGGGGGGAACCACTGTTTGGGCACACGTCGGGGCTCGGAAGGGAAGTAGTGACGTTTTGCAATGCCGACTTGATGGAATGGTCTGCGGGCGTCATGTTAGGTTTGCAGAGCCCATGATGTGCCTAAACAGTAGAAACCCCCCCAAGTGACCCCATTTTGGAAACTAGATCCCCCAATGAACTCCTCTAGATGTGTGGTGAGCACTTTGAATCTCCAAGTTCTTCACAGAAGTTGATAACGCAGAGCCGTGAAAATAAAAAATCATTTTTTTTCCACAAACATGATCTTTTAGTCCCCAATTTTTTTTTGCGCTAGGGTAACAGGAGGAATTAGACCCCCAAAGTTGTTGTGCAATTTTACCTGAGTACGCTGATACCCATATGTGGGGGTAAACCACTGTTTGGGCACACGTCTGGGCTTGAAATAAAGGGAGCACTGTTTGACTTTTTGAACGCAAAATTTGCAGGAATCAATGGTGGCGCCATGTCGCGTTTGGAGACCCCTCATGTGCCTAAATAGTGGAAACCCCTCAATTCTAACTCCAACCCTAACCCCAACACACCCCTAACCACAACCCTAACCCCTACACACCCCTAACCCTAATCCAAACCCTAACAATAACCCTAACCCCAACACACCCCTAACCCTAAACCCAACCCTAACCATAACCCTAACCACAAGCCTAATCCTAATCCCAACCCTAACCCCAAAACACCCCTAACATTAATCTTAACTGTAACCTTAACCACAAGCCTAACCCTAATCCCAACCCTAACCCTAATTCCAACCCTAACCCAAATTCCAACCTTAACCCTAATTCTAACCCTAACCCTAAATCTAACCCTAATGCTAAAGGCTAAGTTCACATTACGTTTTACCAGCCCGTTCAACACATAGCGTTGACGGGCTGGTAACGATATAGCATAACGCGATCGCGTTATGCTATACCCGCTAGCGCAGATGAATCAGCAGATGATTCATCTGTGCTAGGGGTGGCGGAGCCCAGACGCTGCAGCTCGCGTCCGAGGCTCAGTAACTGAATGACGGCATGTCGCGAACACATGTCGCTTTACGGGGATGAATGGCAGCGTTAACGGACTGCGTTATACCGCGGTGTAACACAGTCCGTCTAACGGACTGCCATAACGCAATATGAACCCAGCCTAACCCTAATGCTTACCCTAACCCTAATGCTAACCCTTACCCTAACCCTAGCTAACCTAACCTAACTATAATTCTAACCCTAATAGAAAAAAAAAATATTTTCTTTATTTTATTATTTGTCCCTACCTATGGGGGTGATAAAGGGGGCGTTTATTTACTTTTTTATTTATTTTGATCACTGTGAGAGTTTATCACGGTGATCAAAATAAATGTATTGAATCTGCTGGCCGGCGGGCGCACTGCGTATGAGTCCGCCATTTTCCAAGATGGCGGCGCCCATGAAGAATCCCAGACGGACGCCGGGACGGATCCAGGGACACCAGAGGACCGGGTGAGGTGAGGGAGCTGGGGGGGATCGGAAGGCGAGGGGGAGCGGAGGCAAGGAGGAGGGGAGCGGATCGGAGGCAGAGGAGCAGATAGTGATGGCGGTGACCGATCGCCGCCATCAATTGGCGGCGGCGGCCGATCGCCACCGTCACTCGGTGTGGGGAGGGTCGGAATTCGGTGTCCAGCCATGGCAAATGCTATTGCAGCATCGGCCATGGCTGGTTTGTAATATTTAACCAAATTTCATTGGTGAAATATTACAAACCGGTCTGATTGGCTGTTTCACTTTTAACAGCCAATCAGAGCGATCACACCCACGTTGGGGTTAAGCCACCCCCACTGTGGTGATGCACAAAGGGTCTTGTTACTGCGGGTCGGGTGACCTTTCAGGGACCCCGGTCACCCGACCCGCAGGAACGCGATTTATACCATGACGCCCTTACTTCAGCGTCATGGTCGGGATGCCACTGATTTTCATGACGCCGACGTAGGCATCATGGGTCGGGAAGGGGTTAAGGAGGCACTGTGGATATCACTGTTATTATGGGGGCACTGTGGAAATCACTGTCATGCGGCACTGTAGATATCACTGTTATTATGGGGGCACTGTGGATATCACTGTTATTATGGGGCACTGTAGATATCACTGTTATTATGGGGGCACTGTGGATACCACTGTTATGGGGGCACTGTGGATATCACTGTTATTATGGGGGCACTGTGGATATCACTGTTATTATGGGGCACTGTAGATATCACTGTTATTATGGGGGCACTGTGGATACCACTGTTATGGGGGCACTGTGGATATCACTGTTATTATGGGGGCACTGTGGATATCACTGTTATTATGGGGGCACTGTGGATATCACTGTTATGGGGCACTGTGGATATCACTGTTATTATGGGGCACTGTGGATATCACTGTTATTATGGGGGCACTGTGGATATCACTGTTATGGGGGCACTGTGGATATCACTGTTATTATGGGGGCACTGTGGATATCACTGTTATTATGGGAGCACTGTGGATATCACTGTTATTAAGGAGGCACTGTGGATATCACTGTAATTATGGAGGCACTGTGGATATCACTGTTATTATGGGAGCACTGTGGATATCACTGTTATTATGGAGGTACTGTGGATATCACTGTTATTATGGGGCACTGTGGATATCACTGTTATTATGGAGCACTGTGGATATCACTGTTATTATGGGAGCACTGTGGATATCACTGTTATTATGGGGCACTGTGGATATCACTGTTATTATGGGGGCACTGTGGATATCACTGTTATGGGGGCACTGTGGATATCACTGTTATTATGGGGGCACTGTGGATATCACTGTTATTATGGGAGCACTGTGGATATCACTGTTATTAAGGAGGCACTGTTGATATCACTGTAATTATGGAGGCACTGTGGATATCACTGTTATTATGGGAGCACTGTGGATATCACTGTTATTATGGGAGCACTGTGGATATCACTGTTTATTATGGGGCACTGTGGATATCACTATTATTATGGGGTACTGTGGATATCACGGTTATTATGGGGCACTGTGGATATCACTGTTATTATGGGAGCACTGTGGATATCACTGTTATTATGGGAGCACTGTGGATATCACTGTTATTATGGGGACACTGTGAATATCACTGTTATTATGGGGCACTGTGGATATCACTATTATTATGGGGCACTGTGGATATCACTATTATGGGGCACTGTGGATATCACTGTTATTTATGGGTGAACTGTGGATATCACTGTTATTATGATGGGCACGTGTGGATATCACTGTTATTATGAAGGCACTGTGGATATCACTGTTATGGGGGCACTGTGGATATCACTGTTATTATGGGGCACTGTGGATATCACTGTTATGGGGGCACTGTGGATATCACTGTTATCATGGGAGCACTGTGGATATCACTGTTATTATGGGGCACTGTGGATATCACTGTTACTATGGGGCACTGTGCATATTACGGTTATTATGGAGCACTGTGGATATCACTGTTTATTATGGGGCACTGTGGATATCACTATTATTATGGGAGCACTGTGGATATCACTGTTATTATGGGGACACTGTGGATATCACTTATTATGGGGACACTGTGGATATCACTGTTATTATGGGGCACTGTGGATATCACTATTATTATGGGGCACTGTGGATATCACTTGTTATGGGCACTGTGGATATCACTGTTATTATGGGGCACTGTGGATATCACTGTTATTATGGGGCACTGTGGATATCACTGTTATTATGGGGCACTGTGGATATCACTGTTATTATGGGGCACTGTGGATATCACTGTTATGGGGCACTGTGGATATCACTGTTATCATGGGAGCACTGTGGATATCACTGTTATTATGGGGCACTGTGGATATCACTGTTACTATGGGGCACTGTGCATATCACGGTTATTATGGGGCACTGTGGATATCACTGTTATTATGGGGCACTGTGGATATCACTATTATTATGGGGCACTGTGGATATCACGGTTATTATGGGCACTGTGGATATCACTGTTATTATGGGAGCACTGTGGATATCACTGTTATTATGGGGACACTGTGGATATCACTGTTATTATGGAACACTGTGGATATCACTGTTATTATGGGGCACTGTGGATATCACTGTTATTATGGGGCACTGTGGATATCACGGTTATTATGGGACACTGTGGATATCACTGTTATTATGGAGGCACTGTGGATATCACTGTTATTATGGGGACACTGTGGATATCACTGTTATTATGGGGGCACTGTGGATATCACTTTTATTATGGGGACACTGTGGATATCACTGTTATTATGGGGCACTGTGGATATCACTGTTATTATGGGGCACTGTGGATATCACTGTTATTATGGGGCACTGTGGATATACTGTTATTATGGGGGCACTGCGGATATCACTGCTATTAAGGGGACACTGTGGATATCACTGTTATTACGTGGACACTGTGGATATCACTGTTATTATGGGGGCACTGCGGATATCACTGCTATTAAGGGGACACTGTGGATATCACTGTTATTACGGGGACACTGTGGATATCACTGTTATTATGGGGCACTGTGGATATCACTGTTATTATGGAGCACTGTGGATATCACTGTTATTATGGGGGCACTATGGATATCACTGTTATTATGGAGACACTGTGGATATCACTTATTATGGAGCACTGTGGATATCACTGTTATTATGGGGCACTGTGGATATCACTGTTATTATGGGCACTGTGGATATCACTGTTATTATGGGCACTGTGGATATCACTGTTATTATGGGGCACTGTGGATATCACTGTTATTATGGGGAAGTGTGGATATCACTGTTATTATGGGCACTGTGGATATCACTGTTATTATGGAGACACTGTGGATATCACTGTTATTATAGGTGCACTGTGGATATAACTTATAGTGAGACTGTGGATATCACTGTTATTATGGGGCACTGTGGATATCACTGTTATTATGGAGTTACTGTGGATATCACTGTTATTATGGAGGCACTGTGGATATCACTGTTATTATGGAGACACTGTGGATATCACTGTTATTATGGAGCACTGTGGATATCACAGTTATTATGGGGCACTGTGGATATAACTGTTATGGGGCACTGTGGATATCACTGTTATTATGGGGCACTATGGATATCACTGTTATTATGGAGACACTGTGGATATCACTGTTATTATGGAGGCACTGTGGATATCACTGTTATTATGGGGCACTGTGGATATCACTGTTATTATGGGGGCACTGTGGATATCACTGTTATTATGGAGGCACTGTGAATATCACTGTTATTATGGGCCACTGTGGATATCACTGTTATTATGGGGCACTGTAGATATCACTGTTATTATGGGGGCACTGTGGATATCACTGTTATTATGGGGCACTGTGGATATCACTGTTATTATGGGGCACTGTGGATATCACTGTTATTATGGGACACTGCGGATATCACTGTTATTATGGGGACACTGTGGATATCACTGTTATTATGGGGGCACTGCGGATATCACTGCTATTAAGGGGACACTGTGGATATCACTGTTATTATGGGACACTGTGGATATCACTGTTATTACGGGACACTGTGGATATCACTGTTATTATGGGGGCACTGTGGAAATCACTGTTATTATGGGGCACTTGGAAATCACGTTATTAACGCCTTCACCCCCCAGCCTATTTTGACCTTAAAGACCTTGCCATTTTTTGCAATTCTGACCAGTGTCCCTTTATGAGGTAATAACTCAGGAACGCTTCAACGGATCCTAGCGATTTTGAGACTGTTTTTTCGTGACATATTGGGATTCAGGATAGTGGTAAATTTAGGTCGATAATTTTTGCGTTTATTTGTGAAAAAAATGGAAATTTGGCAAAAATTTTGAAAATTTCGCAATTTTCAAATTTTTAATTTTTATTCTGTTAAACCAGAGAGTTATGTGACACAAAATAGTTTATAAATAACATTTACCATATGTCTACTTTACATCAGCACAATTTTGGAAACAAAATTTTTTTTGTTAGGAAGTTATAAGGGTTAAAAGTTGACCAGCGATTTCTCATTTTTACAACAAAATGTACAAAACCATTTTTTTACGGACCACCTCACATTTGAAGTCACTTTGAGGGGTCTATATGGCAGAAAATACCCAAAAGTGACACCATTATAAAAACTGCACCCCTCAAGCTACTCAAAACTACATTCAAGAAGATTATTAACCCTTCAGATGCTTCACAGGAACTAAAGCAACGTGAAAGGAAAAAATGGACATTTTAATTTTTCCACAAAAATTTTCTTTTAGCATTGGAGAGTCCCTGTGTGCCTAAACATTGGAGCTCCCCCACAAGTCACCCCATTTTAGAAACTAGACCCCCCAAGGAACTTATCTAGATGCATAGTGAGCACTTTGAATCCCAAGTGCTTCACAAATTGATCCGTAAAAAAAAAGAAAGTACTTTTTTTTCACAAAAAATTTCTTTTAGCCTCAGTTTTTTCATTTTCACATGGGCAACAAGATAAAATAGATCATAAAATTTGTTGGGCAATTTATCTTGAGTACACAGATACCTCATATGTGGTCATAAACCACTGTTTGGGCGCATGGCAGGGCTCAGAAGGGAAGGAGCACCATTTGACTTTTTGAATGGAAAATATGCTGGAATATTTATCGGTTGCCATGTCGCATTTGGAGAGCCCCTGTGTGCCTAAACAGTGAAAAAAACCCACATGTGACACCATTTTGGAAACTATACCCCTTATGGAACTTATCTAGATGTGTTGCGAGCACTCTGAACCCCCAAGTGCTTCACAGAAGTTTATAACGCAGAGCAGTGAAAAAAAAAAATCATTTTTTTCCTCAAAAATTATTTTTTAGCCCGCTATTTTTTATTTTCAAAAGGGTAACAGGAGAAATTGGACCACAAAAGTTGTTGTGCAATTTGTCCTGAGTAAACCAACACCCCATATGTGGGGGAAACCACTGTTTGGCTCATGGGACAGCTCAGAAGGGAAGGAGCGCCATTTTGGAATGCAGACTTGATGGAATGTTCTGCGGGCGTCATGTTGCGTTTGCAGAGCCCCTGATGTGCCTAAACAGTAGAAACCCCCACAAGTGACCCCATTTTGGTGCTTCACAGACGTTTATAAACGCAGAGCACTGAAGATAAAAAAAATATTTTGTTTATCAAAAATCATTTTTTAGCCCACTATTTTTTATTTTCCCAAATGTAACAGGATAAATTGGACCCCAAAAGTTGTTGTCTAGTTTTTCCTGAGTACGCTGGTGCCCCATATGTGGGGGGAACCACTGTTTGGGCGCACGGCAGGGCTCAGAAGAGAAGGAGCGCCATTTGACTTTTTTAAGGGAAAATTAGCTCTAATCGTTAGCGGACACCATGTCGTGTTTGGAGAGCCCCTGTGTGCCTAAACTTTGGAGCTCCCCACAAATGACCCCATTTTGGAAACTAGACCCCCTAAGGAACCTGTCTAGATGCACAGTGAGCACTTTGAACCCCCAGGTGCTTCACAGAAGTTTATAACGCAGAGCCGTGAAAATAAAAAATCATTTTTTTTCTCAAAAAACGATTTTTTAGCCCCCTATTTTTTATTTTCACAATGGTTACAGGAGAAATTGGACCCCAAAAGTTGTCCAGTGTGTCCTGAGTATGCTGGTACCCCATATGTGGGGGGAACCACTGTTTGGGCACACGTCAGGGCTCGGAAGGGATGTAGTGACGCTTTGAAATGCCGACTTGATAGAATGGTCTGCGGGCATCTTGTTACGTTTGCAGAGCCCCTGGTGTGCCTAAACAGTAGAAACCCCCCACAAGTGACCCCATTTTGGAAACTAGACCCCCAAGGTACTTATCTAGATGTGTGGTGAGCACCTTGAACCCCCACGTGCTTCACAGAAGTTTATAACGCAGAGCCGTGAAAATAAAAAAACATTTTTTTCTCAAAACCTGATTTTTTTAACCCGCAATTTTTTATTTTCACAAGGGTAACAGAAGAAATTGGACCCCAAAAGTTGTTGTACAGTTTGTCCTGAGTACACTGGTACCCCATATGTGGGGGGAACTACTGTTCGGGCACACGTTGGGGCTCGGAAGGGAAGTAGTGACGTTTTGAAATGCCGACTTTGATGGAATGGTCTGCGGGCATCATGTTACGTTTGCAGAGCCCCTGATGTGCCTAAACAGTAGAAACTCCCCACAAGTGACCCCATTTTGGAAACTAGACCCCGCAAGGAACTTATCTAGATGTGTGGTGAGCACTTTCAACCCCAAAGGGCTACACAGAAGTTTATAACGCCCGGGCATGAAAATAAAAAAATCATATTTTTTCCACAAACATGATCATTTAGTCCCCAATTTTTTATTTTCCCAAGGGTAACAGGAGAAATTAGACCCAAAAAGTTGTTGTCCAATTTGTCCTGAGTACACTGATATCCCATATGTTGGAGAAAACTACTGTATGGGCACACGTTGGGGCTCGGAAGGGAAGTAGTGATGTTTTGAAATGCCGACATGATGAAATGGTCTGCGGGCGTCATGTTACGTTTTCAGAGCCCCTGCTGTGCCTAAACTGTGGAAAACCCCAAGTGACCCCATCTTGGAAACTAGACCACCCAAGGAACTTATCTAGATGTGTAGTGAGCACTTTGAACCCCCAAGTGCTTCACAGACGTTTATAACCCAGAGCCATGAAAATAAAAAATCATTTTTTCCCCTCAAAAAATGATTTTTTAGCCCACAATTTTTTATTTTCACAAGGGTAACAGGAGAAATTGGACCCCAAAAGTTGTTGTCCTGTTTGTCCTGTGTACGCTGGTACCCCATATGTGGGGGGAACCACTGTTTGGGCACACGTCGGGGCTCGGAAGGGAAGTAGTGACGTTTTGCAATGCCGACTTGATGGAATGGTCTGCGGGCGTCATGTTAGGTTTGCAGAGCCCATGATGTGCCTAAACAGTAGAAACCCCCCCAAGTGACCCCATTTTGGAAACTAGATCCCCAATGAACTCCTCTAGATGTGTGGTGAGCACTTTGAATCTCCAAGTTCTTCACAGAAGTTGATAACGCAGAGCCGTGAAAATAAAAAATCATTTTTTTTCCACAAACATGATCTTTTAGTCCCCAATTTTTTTTTGCGCTAGGGTAACAGGAGGAATTAGACCCCCAAAGTTGTTGTGCAATTTTACCTGAGTACGCTGATACCCCATATGTGGGGGTAAACCACTGTTTGGGCACACGTCTGGGCTTGAAATAAAGGGAGCACTGTTTGACTTTTTGAACGCAAAATTTGCAGGAATCAATGGTGGCGCCATGTCGCGTTTGGAGACCCCCTCATGTGCCTAAATAGTGGAAACCCCTCAATTCTAACTCCAACCCTAACCCCAACACACCCCTAACCACAACCCTAACCCCTACACACCCCTAACCCTAATCCAAACCCTAACAATAACCCTAACCCCAACACACCCCTAACCCTAAACCCAACCCTAACCATAACCCTAACCACAAGCCTAATCCTAATCCCAACCCTAACCCCAAAACACCCCTAACATTAATCTTAACTGTAACCTTAACCACAAGCCTAACCCTAATCCCAACCCTAACCCTAATTCCAACCCTAACCCAAATTCCAACCTTAACCCTAATTCTAACCCTAACCCTAAATCTAACCCTAATGCTAAAGGCTAAGTTCACATTACGTTTTACCAGCCCGTTCAACACATAGCGTTGACGGGCTGGTAACGATATAGCATAACGCGATCGCGTTATGCTATACCCGCTAGCGCAGATGAATCAGCAGATGATTCATCTGTGCTAGGGGTGGCGGAGCCCAGACGCTGCAGCCCGCGTCCGAGGCTCAGTAACTGAATGACGGCATGTCGCAAACGCATGTCGCTTTACGGGGATGAATGGCAGCGTTAACGGACTGCGTTATACCGCGGTGTAACACAGTCCGTCTAACGGACTGCCATAGCGCAATATGAACCCAGCCTAACCCTAATGCTTACCCTAACCCTAATGCTAACCCTTACCCTAACCCTAAGGCTAACCCTAACCTAACCCTAACTATAATTCTAACCCTAATAGAAAAAAAAAAAATATTTTCTTTATTTTATTATTTGTCCCTACCTATGGGGGTGATAAAGGGGGCGTTTATTTACTTTTTTATTTATTTTGATCACTGTGAGAGTTTATCACGGTGATCAAAATAAATGTATTGAATCTGCTGGCCGGCGGGCGCACTGCGTATGAGTCCGCCATTTTCCAAGATGGCGGCGCCCATGAAGAATCCCAGACGGACGCCGGGACGGATCCAGGGACACCAGAGGACCGGGGGAGGTGAGGGGAGCTGGGGGGGATCGGAAGGCGAGGGGGAGCGGAGGCAAGGAGGAGAGCGGATCGGAGCGCAGGGGAGCAGATAGTGATGGCGGTGACCGATCGCCGCCATCAATTGGCGGCGGCGGCCGATCGCCACCGTCACTCGGTGTGGGGAGGGTCGGAATTCGGTGTCCAGCCATGGCAAATGCTATTGCAGCATCGGCCATGGCTGGTTTGTAATATTTAACCAAATTTCATTGGTGAAATATTACAAACCGGTCTGATTGGCTGTTTCACTTTTAACAGCCAATCAGAGCGATCACACCCACGTTGGGGTTAAGCCACCCCACACTGTGGTGATGCACAAAGGGTCTTGTTACTGCGGGTCGGATGACCTTTCAGGGACCCGGTCACCCGACCCGCAGGAACGCGATTTATACCATGACGCCCTTACTTCAGCGTCATGGTCGGGATGCCACTGATTTTCATGACGCCGACGTAGGCATCATGGGTCGGGAAGGGGTTAAGGAGGCACTGTGGATATCACTGTTATTATGGGGGCACTGTGGAAATCACTGTTATTATGGGGGCACTGTAGATATCACTGTTATTATGGGGGCACTGTGGATATCACTGTTATTATGGAGGCACTGTGGATATCACTGTTATTATGGGGGCACTGTGGATACCACTGTTATTATGGGGCACTGTGGATATCACTGTTATTATGGGGGCACTGTGGATATCACTGTTATTATGGAGGCACTGTGGATATCACTGTTATTATGGGGCACTGTAGATATCACTGTTATTATGGGGGCACTGTGGATATCACTGTTATTATGGGATCACTGTGGATATCACTGTTATTATGGGGCACTGTAGATATCACTGTTATTATGGGGACACTGTGGATATCACTGTTATTATGGAGCACTGTGGATACCACTGTTATTATGGGGCACTGTAGATATCACTGTTATTATGGAGGCACTGTGGATATCACTGTTATTATGGAGGCACTGTGGATATCACTGTTATTATGGGGCACTGTAGATATCACTGTTATTATGGGGGCACTGTGGATACCACTGTTATGGGGGCACTGTGGATATCACTGTTATTATGGGGGCAATGTGGATATCACTGTTATTATGGGGCACTGTGGATACACTGTTATGGGGGCACTGTGGATATCACTGTTATTATGGGCGCACTGTGGATATCACTGTTACTATGGGGCACTGCATATCACGGTTATTATGGAGCACTGTGGATATCACTGTTATTATGGGGCACTGTGGATATCACTATTATTATGGGAGCACTGTGGATATCACTGTTATTATGGGACACTGTGGATATCACTGTTATTATGGGGACACTGTGGATATCACTGTTATTATGGGGCACTGTGGATATCATTTTTATTATGGGGCACTGTGGATATCACTATTTATTATGGGGCACTGTGGATATCACTGTTATGGGGGCACTGTGGATATCACTGTTATCATGGGAGCACTGTGGATATCACTGTTATTATGGGGCACTGTGGATATCACTGTTACTATGGGGCACTGTGCATATCACGGTTATTATGGGGCACTGTGGATATCACTGTTATTATGGGGCACTGTGGATATCACTGTTATTATGGGGCACTGTGGTTATCACTGTTATTTGGGGGCACTGTGGATATCACTGTTATGGGGGCACTGTGGATATCACTGTTATCATGGGAGCACTGTGGATATCACTGTTATTATGGGGCACTGTGGATATCACTGTTACTATGGGGCACTGTGGATATCACTTTATTATGGGGCACTGTGGATATCACGGTTATTATGGGGCACTGTGGATATCACTGTTATTATGGGAGCACTGTGGCTATCAATGTTATTATGGGGACACTGAGGATATCACTGTTATTATGGCGGCACTGTGGATATCACTGTTATTATGGGGCACAGTGGATATCACTGTTATGGGGCACTGTGGATATCAATGTTATGGGGGCACTGTGGATATCACTGTTATTATGGGCACTGGATATCACTGTTATTATGGGCACTGTGATATCACTTTATGGGGCACTGTGGATATCACTGTTATTATGGGGGCAGTGTGGAATATCACTGTTATTATGGGGCAGTGTGATATCACTGTTATTATGGGGCAGTGTGAATATCACTGTTATTATGGGGGCAGTGTGAATATCACTGTTATTATGGGGCACTGTGGATATCACTGTTATTATGGGGCACTGTGGATATCACTGTTATTATGGGGCACTGTGGATATCACTGTTATTATGGGCACTGTGGATATCACTGTTATTATGGGGCACTGTGGATATCACTGTTATTATGGGACCACTGTGGATATACTTTATTATGGAGCACTGTGGATATCACTGTTATTATGGGGCACTGTGGATATCACTGTTATTATGGGGCACTGTGGATATCACTGTTATTATGGGGCACTGTGGATATCACTGTTATTATGGAGGCACTGTGGATATCACTGTTATTATGGAGGCACTGTGGATATCACTGTTATTATGGAGGCACTGTGGATATCACTGTTATTATGGGAACTGTGGATATCACTTATTATGGGGGCACTGTGGATATCACTGTTATTATGGGGCACTGTGGATATCACTGTTATTATGGGGCACTGGGATATCACTGTTATTATGGGGCACTGTGGATATCACTGTTATTATGGGGCACTGTGGATATCACTGTTATTATGGGGCACTGTGGATATCACTGTTATTATGGGACACTGTGGATATCACTGTTATTATGGGGCACTG